>NIUQ01005472.1:0-10735 GCA_002796945.1 Plectus sambesii
TCCTTGCACTAACTGTTATTTTCTACACGAAAAATCTATGAAACTCTTTTATTGTTTGTTATGCTCTGAGTGAACGACGGCTCCTACCGACCAACGAAACTATCGAAACAGATTGCATAATGTCGATTCATTAGGAAAGAAAATGAATTTACAAAATATATAACACGAATGACCTCTGCCAAAGTTTATTGGACTTAAATTTCATAAGTTTTCCTTTTTTGATCATATACCATTGCTTCAATTTGTGTTCATATCATTCTTGATTAATATCTGCTACACGTTCAAAGAGTAAGGAAACAATTTCGCCGAATAAAGTATACTGTAAAAAAGTGAACATCAAACTGATGTACGGTAATCCCGTTATTTCTCGGAAATCTATAATGAAAACATAGTGATTTTCGGTTATAATAAATATAAAACAAAAGTAGTGAAAAGCTGGACAGAAATAATGTTAAGGATAATAAGTTATTAGCGTGCACAATAGTGACGCGTAAATGGCCCATTCTCTCTTGTCTAATCTGCGCCGACTTTCGACTTACGTTTTACCCGAGAACATTGGTCCATAGATGACCTGAAGTTGACCTTGGTTGCTCGGGTGCGGTGAATGCAGCGGCGCTGCACCCGAAATCATCCCCGGATCGGCCAACCTGATTGAAGAGTGAATCTTATTCATTCCTAAAAATATGTAGTGAATAAAGATTTCAGCCCGCTCAATTAGCATTTAAATTTCACCTTATTCGAAGTATAAAATAATTTGGCGAAGAATACGTAGTAAGTGCACTTTTATTGAAGCCTGACGTCGTAATAGAGTATTTTTTGACTTTGCCTGCAAGAAAGAGTGTTTAACAGACGGCCATGAAGGATTGGGTACTGCTAGAAATGGATCCAGGCATAGCCTCGCGCTTCTACCGTGACGTATACGAAGGATTTTGTCGGCCGAAATGCGCGCATCCAGCAACTTTGAGAGATTCTTCGCGATCGCTCATCCAATCTCAGTTCAATAACCTTCACCCTACTGAAGACCCCGCGCTCATCCATTAAATCCACAGTCGCTACCAACCCTATGCTCACGTCAGCGTTAAAAATGATGGATGAAAACGCGAGAATAACGAGACAAGAGCGAATAGGATGACACGAAAGATACACGCGGATGACATTCTACACTTTCAGAGAACACTACTGATCTGTTCTCTCCAATATGACCGACCTTCGCCCGCAGGCGCTATTATTTGGAGCACGGGCTGTCGCCGCCCGAATTTCTCATTGAGTCGTCGCCGCCCGTTTTGTCGCCGTACAAAACAGACAGGCAAAGCGCGCTGGGGCGGGAGGAGTCATTCACTTTTTGACTTATTAATACGATTATCATTCCACGTCTCGTCGCGAACTCGCTTGTCAAATGAATATTAAAATGTTAACTTTATACTCTGATAATAATTCTAGCAATTCGAAAAATATTTCAATTGTTTCATAGTTGAAGGCGAAAATTGCATTAAAAATTGTAATACTACGCATTAACGACATCTAAAATACATATCTGTCAAAAAAACTGACAATCACTTAATAAATATGAGTTAAACAGTGTACGAGGGTGGATCAAATGAAAACAATAATTTCGCACTCGACTGCGTGACCAACTGCGGTATTGCGAAAATATTGTTTTCCTTAGTCCCCCTTGTAAATTTAAGAAGCAGTTGGAGAGCGACTCTGCATTGATAGCTACACCCACCGCATAATTACTACAATGGATCGAGCAACTTTAAATTTTATATGTAGAGGTGTAACGGGGTCGGGGTTTTCAAAAAGTCGGGGTCGGGGTTGAAGAGTCGGGGTCGGGGTTGAAGTCGGGGTTGACCCCGGGGTCGATCGGGGTCGACTTAAATTTGACCATTTTCCCAAACGCACTTCTTAAATGAACTTATTATCGTTATCACTCTTTTGCTGCAATTTTTTCATAAACATGTGAAAATTTTCACATAAACGTCAACGCAAACAGTTAGTGAAGAGAAACAGGATGGCTGCAGAACGTGCATTAGTACTGCAGAAGTTGGTATCAAGATTTAGTATTGGTAGTTAATGCGCTTCGAGTTGCAGCGAGTGAAAATAGGTCCTTCAGCCCTTCCACAACTTATCCCGTACAAAAGGGTCGCACCGCTAAACAGGCTTTTGCTAAGAACATTGCTGAGTGGGGCAGATAAATAGCGACGATCTGATATTTAGTGGATAGGAAACTTCTTCACACATTTTGTTGATCTCAGAAAATAGTCTAGGCTTAGTTTCGGTCTTTCATCAAATTTGGATGCCTTGGGAATTCAAGCTACTTAACCCCGTTCGAAATGTCCTCATCGTCATTTTGCTTTCGCAGCAGGGATGCCAGGTCGAAAGTCGCTTTTTTAGACAGATTTTTTGAAATTTAAGAAATTTTTAAGACAAATGCTTCCAGTTTTAGACAAAACATCAATTCGTTTTTGCGACTTTTTCGTAATTTATTGTTTTATGAAATAGAAGAATAAGCATTAATAGTGACATCTGCTTTTCAAGAAAGACAAAAAGATGACATGGCAACCATAACGTTTCAGCGATTGACAAAAAATTTACACATTTTCCTGATCATTTTTGTCTTAAATTTTTTTGTGTCTTATAAGATTTAAGATAGCGCACCTAAACTTAAGAAAAATTCTTAAATTTAAGTGAAAATGGTGAGCCTGTATAGCAGGTTGATCTTGTGGGCGGTTTGAGAATGATCGCGAAGATTCTTGATCAAACTATCTTTGCACGGTTTAAGCGTATTGCAGAGCTTGCACAAAGCCTTGTCGCTATCCCGATTTGCTTTATAAAACAATCCCACGCTACGGATTTTTGAGGAGGCATTTAGTTAGTTGCAGGAAATAGAGCCCGCTATAGCAAGTGAGATGAGACAATATACGAGAACATTATGAGTTATTATCAGGCACATGAGTGACAGATTGTTGACTTTCTCATAGACAGCATCCTTCATTATTGCTTGTAACGAAATTTAGAGTGGGGATGGGAGGTGGGATATTCGATTCAGGGTCGGGGTTGGTCGGGGTTGGGATGAATTATCAAAAGTCGGGGGGGGCAGGGGGGGGGGGGGGGGGGGGGGTCGGGGTCGGGGTCGGGGTCGGGGTCGGGGTGGGGGTGGGGGTCGGGGTCGGGGTCGGAGTAACNCGGGGTCGGGGTCGGGGACGGGGTCGGGGCGGGGGTCGGGGTCGGGGTCGGGGTCGGGGTCGGGGTCGGGGTCGGGGTCGGGGTCGGGGTCGGGGTCGGAGTGCACGGTTACCCGACCCCTTTACGTCTCTAATTAGGTCCATTATTAAGTCATCTAAAATCAGTAATTTTTTTCTTGTCTCTGTTTACTTTCAAAATATTTAAGTCTGGAACACCTTCAATTAGATGAACATTTGGCCACGAATTCATTTCTTCATAAGCTGGTTGATATTCACCATAGGCCCAGTAGACAACATCTAGCGGCGGATTGCAGAGACTTGGTAAATTTTCTATTAACTTTTTTGTAAATATTGTCTTTCCACAGCTTGTGGGACCGACAACAAGACACGAAAAGGGGTGTTTTAATCTGAGATCCATCAAGTATCAAAGTTCTTTGATGAGCAACTTGAGCACAATTGTAATTCTATAGCGGTAGATTCGTCTGCCTTTCTTGATATGACCGATTGAGAAGCCAGCTGTTGTGTACAATGCCAGCAAATCGATATGTTTAATTTTATATTTGACATTCTCTGACTATCCTTTGGCCTTTTCACCTGTGTTTGATGTACTTCACAATTGTGATTATCATAGTCTTCTAAGGTTATAAAGCAACTATCGCATTTTGTACATCTAAATGGGAGATCGAGATATGCTTGTGCCGCGCTTAACAACTTTATGCCTGTAGTGCAGTAACAAGTCTATTTATATCATTTTTATTTCAATCAATGAAGCCATACGGCAAAGTGGTGTAGTTGGACAGCACCCTCCTTTTATCACATTTTCTCACAACAATGTTCTTTTCTGTTTTCATAGATTTGATTGCAGCTGTGACAGAAGTAGCTTCTTCCAAAGAAGGCTACAACATAGGTGATGACATCATAGTGGTCGCCATGGCGGTAGAGTGAGATGACTTTTTCTATTTCTGGTCCCTTGAACCACAGTTTGTTGAAGATTTCTTTCCAGAACACTTTCAACTGGTACCGGGATTTCTCGAAAATAAGCCCCCCCGGGCGTATTTTCGAAAGCCTTCTCGAAAATACCCCCTGGGCTTATTTTCCAGTCAAAAATTATTCCGACCGCGTCAAAAAACATACCACTTACCGCTGCCTTTTCTCTAAAATATGCCCGGGGCTTAATTAAATGTGCATGTTATATCACAGTGCGGTGCGATTTCGCAATATAATCTATCGTAAAACGCGCGGTAAAAAATCGCCATCGGTTGTGTTCGTCTGCTTTCCTATATTATTGAGTGCATTCGATTTTATTTTTGGACAGCAATATTCATAAGTTATGTGCTAATACTATTTTTAATTTAATCCCGCGTGTGATTGTGGTGCTATGCCTATGCTTTAATCTCATTCAATGCGCGTGCTGCTCTTTTTTTCGCGTTTTGCTTTATAAAAATATACTCAAGTGATTACAATAATAATTTAGGATTCACTCTGAAGACACAGAATGGCTGATGAGAATGAAGATGTCAACGCTTCAATTGAATTCGGAACTTCGTCTGTCAAGAAGAGGCGTTTGTATATGATCGCGGAGAAGCTGGGCTACGTTGCAAGAATGCACTCCGGAGAGAGTATGTCACAGCTGTCAAGAGAAACAGGCATCGATCGAAAATGTCTACGCGAATGGAAGAAAGATACGACGCTCAGCAACGAGACAATGAAGCTAACTCAATGACACAAAGGTAGATCCGGTCGCGTTCCTGCTCATCCTGAACTAGACGCAAAAATGCTCAAATGGTTCAAGCAGCAGCAGGACAAACAAATATCCATCACGTACAAGTCACTCCGCGCCCAGATCCCCAAATTCGAGTTGACAACTCCTCTCCCGTTGAATTTCAAGGTCAGTGATGGCTTTCTCTTGCGCTGGACGCGACGTCATAACATCGGCCGTCGATGCATCACTCACACTGGGCAAGTTGATCGTAGAGAAAAGCGCGATATCGCAAAGACTGCCAAAGAGCATCTACTCACTCTGAGCAAGACAACTGCGGGTTATGACACTCCGTTCATCTTCAACATGGACAAAACTCCATGCTATTTTGACATGGTGCGTGATTCTACTCTCCACTTCAAAGGCTCCAAGAATGTCGATGATTCTGACACGGGACACAGAAAGTCTCGATTTACCGTTGCCCTAACGGCGTGCATGAACGGCAGCATGGCCAAGACGCTTGTCATCTTCCGAGGTCTCAAGAAAATTCCGAAAGTCAAGACCCCTAAGAACATTGTAGTTCTTACAAGCCTGAGTGGTACGATGGACACGCGCATAGCGCTGCAATACATCAATCTATGCTTTGCTTCGCGCGGCCCATATATGAGAACGACAAAGTCTCTGTTGCTCTGGGATAGCTACGGATCGCATAAAAAGGAAGAAGTCATCCAAGAGCTGCGTCAGGAGTGCGGGACACAAGTTCTCATTTTGCCGGCCAGCACAACTTCCTACTTTCAACTGCTCAACGTTGCGGTGAACTTGGTGTTTAAGGTATTCAGTTTAAAAATTTTCATTAAATATATATATTTTCTTTGAAAATAAAAAACAATTGTTAAGAACGATAAGTAATTGCCACTAGTGCTGCAATTTTGTTACCTTAGACAGTGCTTTAAGTCTGTTACTTTTCGGCTGCTTTGCGCAATGAATGGGACTTCTGGTTCACATCAACACCTGCTGAGTTCACGCCCAAGGGGTATCGAAAGCGACCCAGTTATCAAACTATTGTCGACATGGTGTCGAAGGCGATGGACGCCATTAGGGCCGACACCATCAAACGCGCTTTCCGATGCTGCGGTGATGCCACCAAAGGGGAAGTCGTTCCCATTGAGAATCTGAACAAACAACTGCGTCAGATTTTGAGCTGGAAGGATAGTATGGTAAAAATTTCGTTAGCCTTATTTTAAAATAGAGTTTTAGTGTATCAGGCTTAAAAAATAGGAAGATAAAATTGCTCATACACTCCTTTTACAAATCAGTGCAGCAGTGGATATGCCCCTCAAGTGCCCACACATGCCTATCTCCACTGGAGTTAAGCATGAAGTTACCCAATGTTTTGGGAACAAATCCCCCTCTGATAGTGTTGAAAATTTATTATTATTGATTCATTTTCAGGGTCTGGCGCAGCTGGAAGATGAGGCATTGGTTGGCAAAGTGGAAGGCAAATCGGACGATGAAGAAGAACTCATTGAAGTCGTTGACATTGATGAAGAAGATGTCGAAGAGGATCAAATCAGTGATAGCGGATCTGTTGAGTACTGAATTCGCAAACGATCTGTCAAATGTGTCCGTATTTGCTCAACTGTTGCCATTTCTTCATATCCGATGTGAAGCAGTGCAAATCGCAATTTTCGCACAATAAATGTTGAATTCGTTTTCCTGTTGGCACAACACAAGCGTATTGATGGATTGCAGCTACTGCTTAATAGTGATGATGATCGCGCGTGAAAATTTTAACGAATCGGGGGCAAAATACTGCAGTTTCTGCATTTCTTGAAAATAAGCCCCGGGCTTATTTTAGAGGAAAATGTTGAGGCTCGAAAATGCTATTTCTCATAAATAAGCCCGGGGCTTATTTTTGAGAAACTCTGGTAGTCTTTGATTGCTGCCTGTAGTTTTTTCAGTTCATCAGCTCTGCAAGCTCTATTGTGATTCTTTAGTCCTGCTTGTACCATCAGTTCTTCAGCTTTCTTCCTCTGCGCTGTATATCCTCCTCTGTCTCCTTGTTGAATGAGATCGTAGTATTTCTTTGCTTCTGGACTTTCATCTTTATGCAGTCTTGCAATCCCAGTCACGATTGCTCTTGCACAGCAGAGTTTATCTTTCTTGTCGATTTTGATGAAAAATCCGCCCTTCACCATATGATGATTGTGCCATGGTTGCCATAGCCCTCTTTGGCGGTCTCGGGCCGATCCTCATGGTAGCTTTACGCGGGTTACTGTAACCCGCATTTCTTTTTCGATATTGAGTTCTTTATTTGACTGCTGAACGCGCTCGATTTCCGCCAAGACTGCCTCTCCTGAGATTTCTTCTCGTTTTCTGAATGATACTAGAATTGCAGATTCTAGTGTGGGATGTCTGAAGCATAAGCCGATTCATTCATCTTCATCTCCATCCTCAGCTACTTTATCCAGCACCTTGTTGAAAACTTGAATTGCCGTTTTGCCGATATCAGCCGCCTGTTGAAGATTTTGAAACTGCAGACGATAGGTGTTTCCTTCAGTTCAGAAACGCTTGACTCGTTCACCACACTCTTGGCGAATTTCGTAGAACATCTTTGGATCGTCCAATATGTTTTCTTCAGTACCGTGTCGTACTTCAGTGTTGAGATAGGGCGTTGTAGTACTGGTATTCTCGTCCTCAGCAGTAGGTACATCTTGTTCGTCTTGATGGGTGTCTTCTTCTGGAAGTTCTCATTCACCCCAGACCGTTTCAAACCATTTTTTACTACTGAAGTAGCATGTTTTAGGCTTGTCCTGACTGAGTAGATAGTCTTCTCTTTTTCTTACGGCGAGATAGCGGCATCATGAGTTCAGCCAGCAGTTGCTTGTAGCAAAGGCATCTAGGACTTCCAACGTTTCGCTATTTTCTATGGCTTTGACTAAGGGATCCATTGCAAATCTGGATATTACCCAACGTCTGAGGTACGTTTGTGATCGCTCTCAGCTGCGTGCACTGTATCACTTGGTGCGAGGATGTAAAAGGCCCAAAATCACGGCTTTCATTTAGCTTTATCTTCAATTAGTCGACAGGTTAATTATAATTCGTAATTATTTTGAAACAATTGAGTTACAATATGCAACTACAGCGTCACTTGTCGCCACTTGTCGGCCAAATATATTAACGGATTATGCTGGTACCCCATAAACTTCGAAATATTTACGAAAATCTTTCTAACCTGTCAACATTGCGTTTCACTCACTTAATTTTTATCTAATCCATCGTTAGGAAGGTATTTGCGTTGATCAAGTGATGAGTTATAACAGTTGCGCAACGCTGAAGAATTCTAGACGAAATAACCCACATCTTGGCAAAGTCGCTGCAGAATTAAATGATTCAGTTTTCAAACAATCCCCTGACTTCTGAAGATGTTTAATGTTAATTATGTCAATTGGATCTTTTCGGGACAAACCATTTAACAAAGAAACCTTTTCATTATTTCTGTAGTCACTCTGCTCTGTGTATGCAAAAATGACGAAAGATGGACCAATTTTAAAGATTTAAATGTATCGAGGTCAAAGAGCTCTAAAAAGTGCAAAAATTCGCATTGAATTTTGTTGCGTATTATAGGAATAATACTAGGTTTCCAAAAGTAACGATACGATTTGTTTTTGAATAGCTTGGCCCAAAATTATCCAAATGAGCGGAAATGTAGCATAAATAATCTACAGACGATGAGGATTTTTTTGAAAAAAGAATCATTTAATTTGGTTGCAGCATTGCCAAGTTATGGTCAGTCAAAGATTAGCACTCGTTTTCAAGGGAATTGCTTGCGACGCGTGGGTATGGCTATGCGAAAGTGTCGATAAGAAAAAATCTTCAATAATTTTTGCTTCTTATCATTGAATCAGCTCTTAGGCTTTGGCTTAGGCTTAGGATTAGGGGACTTTTCAAAAGTGCGCATCATGGTGAAGGAGGGATGCCGGGGTCGTGATTTTTTGCACATCGCTTCGTCTCGGCGAGAGAAAACAATGGTAGAAAAATTTCTCACTATTATCACCCCGGCACAGAGATATAGGGGTCAGAAAATGGGGATGGTCGCAAAATGTGCATGTACCGTAATTTGTTGGGAAAAACCCGTTAATTTTCGTTGACATTCTCATTAAATAAAAATGGGAAACTAATGCCATCCCCAATTCTAAGAAGTGATGCATTCTCGGATAGCCCTTTTAGTATAGAATAGACCTGTGTTAAAGTTATCCCGAATAATAACTAAAAATAGAGGAGAAATTTTGCCTTTCTTAAAAGAGTTGTTGCAAAACGCAACTGGAATTAATTTTCTTTTTTAGTAGCGACCGGCACGCTTCGACGATATTCAGCGAAAGGCGTGACCGGCATGCATGGTACACTTGCCGGCACGTTTACGCTCTGACGCAAGATAATTCTTTGCAAAAAGAAAACTGAAGTGTAAAAAGCTTAATAAGCTTTTTAGTGCAAAATGACTGTAATATTTAGAAAGAACGCCATCGCTTCCATAAGTATGTATCATGTCTTAATGGATATTGCAATTGAGACGAGTTCTGTGCGCGTCGTTTAGTTTGTGCCATATTAAAAATTTGGAATATCTAATTCATGAATAATTTTGAAAGAAAAGTAGAGGAAAATTCGGATTCAGCGCATTTTTTTACCCCTGGTCAAATTGCTGCTCAAGATCCTTGGATTGTAGTTGATTTACACAAACGGTTTGAAATTTAGTACTGAAATTCTCAAAGAACGGGTGTTTTGCCAAGTCTTTGTTGAATATATGATTTACTTAGATTTGCAGTTAAAGAGTACATATGTAGGCTAATAGAGCATGGTTTTGCGGTTTTAATGAAATACTGCTTGTACAAATTGGATGCTTGTGCGATATGCTATTCTACTTCGAACTTTTGCCGTCGCTGTTTTAGTAAGATACCGATCATTTTTTCATCTTTGTCCCTAATACACCGACAAAAAAGGGAGAATTAGAGAGATTCAGTCATGTAGCTACGCGAATTGACAGTTAAATAGCCATTTCATAGTCTGTGTATCGATTGTAAGAAAAATTTATTTGCTGAAACTTATTGTCCAGAAGGTCATTTAAATTTACTGCTACGGTATATAGAGGAGCGAGCGGCGTAACTGTTCTCGCAATTAACACATAAATTTGGCATGTCGCGTCTGATGGTTTTTCAACTTTTTTGCATGAAATTATGCTTTTTTAATTAAAAGTAACATAAGATTCGCATTTTAGAACTCTTTCTGAATCATATCATGTATAAATTTTGACTGCCGGTCGCTATTTTTAGTCTGAAGTTCTTTCTTTGAATACGAGAAGAGGAAAAGATGTTTTAGAATAAAAGAACGCCGAAGCAGAGAATGAAGAATATCGAATACAGTGGAATTCGTTTATAGCGGTTTCGCTTATACCGGTATTTCGCTTATACTTGTCAAGATTGGTCGGTCCCGAATTTTCGGCCTATGTTTTGTACATGGGAAATTTCGCTTATACCGATTTCGCTTATACCGGTCAGGTTTGGCCGGTCCCATAGTGTACTTTCCCATACAAATAATTTCGCTTATACCGGTCAAAGAAATGGTAGACCTGTCTTCAGAATATGAGCTAATTGTGATCAGTGCAAGTGACATAAATGTGTCGAAAACACTTATTCAATATTCGTCATCTAACTTCACTAACTAAAAACGCATGTTAGATAAGTTTCCTGGGTAACCTGGGGTGAAGAGATCGTAACTAGAGGTATAGGTAAGAAGGCAAGAGAGTTCACCGCATGCTACGCATTATTTCGTGCTGGTTCTAGTAATATAAAGTTAT
>NIUQ01005473.1:0-10700 GCA_002796945.1 Plectus sambesii
TAAATAATGCGTCTTAAATGCAAACATCAAACCGCTTCCGTTGTTTGTATGAAAATCGGATGGAAAGGTGAATTTTTGTCGACTTTCCATCATTCGCTATGGAGGGCGCGATTGAAAGTTACATATGCCCCAGAATAGCTCAAATGATTCAAAGATGCACTAAAATTATTCATTAAGCTCATTTTTTCTAAACTTTAGCCAATTAACATGTAGAAGGAGTAAAAACGGTAAAAATTGATCAATTTATCAAGTTTCACAAAAATAGGAGAAATTTAAATGCAGAAGTGATCAAATCTGTCAATTTTTCCCATTTTTGTTTATTAAAAATCAACTCGTATGTTCAGAAAAAGCCATCTTATCGAATATTATTAGTAGATTATTTGCTTAGGCAATTCTGTGATCAAGTTCACACTTCGGTCCCTAACGACAGAAAATGCTGGCGCAAATCGACAAGAATAGCTTTCCGGGCCCGATTTTCATAATCAACGGAATTAAACTGAAACAAAAATTGTGATAATTGTCTTTGTTTAAATTAATCACCAGTCGAAATGTCATTTTTTCACTTCACGGTCTTTTCATGAACCTATTTCAGTTATGGTTAGTGGGCTCATTGATCCGTATTGAAATACATGGAGAAACTGATTAATAATTGCACTTACAGCAATGCAACCATAAGATTGCGATGAAATTATTTTCTGAAACTGTGCCATTTAAGTATGCCGTCGAAAGCGACGCCTAAAGAACGCTTCTGAGCTATTTTTGTACCATTCTATGCACTGTGTGATGCAATTTGTATGAATCGTTACTACTGCCACTTCATTCTCTACTAAATGCTCATCAAAGGTGCTGCGTAACATGTAGTGTTTCGCGTTTATGAAACGTAGAACATGATAACTTTGCTAGTTAAATTATTTGTGGGCGTCGATTGACATTGATAAAGTGAAGCAAAATAGCGCAACCGCTCTTAACTATGCCCCGAAAGTCAACAGACAACGCAGCTAACCTACGCAACTCAAGATGATGGATGACGGAAAATTATGCGGGCCCTATGGCGGTTACATAGATCACCTGGAGGGCAGTTTTACGACCCTTTCGCGGTCGTACATTTTGTTCTTTCACTTACTGACTTGGCTTTTCTCAACTGACGGAGAACAGTGTTAATGGTCGCACTTTAATCTTCAGGGCTAAATTTAAGGCAGCAATTTTATGAGATACTGCAACTTACTCTCTTCATTAAACTATACTCAAATAATGGCGTTCTCGCACTGGGGTTCAATTCTGCAACAATAGAACCCACAGATGATCACATCGCCATGAACAACAAAAACTACCCATTCCACCACAAGCAGACTTGTGAACTCCGCATGTTTTAGAGGTGCACAAAGAACTTGTCAGTATGAGTAGCGAACACACTTGGCGGCAGCCGCAAAGCTGGAATCGACAAGCTGGTGGTATGGGAGGAGAGAAGTCGAGCAGACGGGAGAGTTCTGAAAAACTGTGGGCGGACAAGGTGGAAATACGTGAAGATTCATGTTAAGCTAAAAACTGCGGGGATTTTCCCCCGATCCACCTTAAGCCCCTGTTTGGCAGTAAAACGCCCAAAGCCCTGTCCATCTCTACTGGGATGCCCCCCAAAAGCAAATTTTCCGCGGTACCTTATCCGCAAATAGGTTGTATCGGCGATCTGCTGCTACAGTAGATCGACTACACATAAGGACTACAGGAAGAATTTCAGAGTTTACAAAAACGATAGCCGGCCAGATAGAGTTCATTCGTTCAGCTGCTGGCGGATTTCAGATTGACGTCATAGGCAAAGGTGAGAACCGACAGCCTAGGGCCCGGCCCATACATCTCAGCTAAGTGCAAAGCTTCGTTGCTTGCTCAAAGGGACGGCTACGCTTATGTTCTGAGCAAGCAAAATATTTGCTGCACATAATTCAGGTACACTTTGGGGCACCAAAAGATCCACCAGAATGCAGGTCGTTGAAACCTTGAAAAGGAAAGAGTATAATTTATAATGGACCATGCTATGTGTCCCAAACGAGGGGCATTCAGCACCATCAGTATATATAGCCAAAATTTCTCCATCAGTGACAACTCGTCAAAGGAAACGCTGTAACACGTTTAAGTACATTAAAGAACAACTATTTTATCCTTGAACCTATATTCTTCCGTCAAGAATGATCGTAATTGTATAGTTAAAATATATTTAAAACGAAAAATTAATTTTATTATAATATTAATAGAACTATGTCAAATTGTCAGAATGTTTAGAAAATTATGGCTTGCAAGCGATGTTCTCGCTTTGCGACAACGCTAGCTGCATTTCGCAAGTGACCTTTTTCGTTGCAAGACCAAAACTTGGTCCCTCTTATTTCGCTGACGAAGAAGTATTGACTATCAAACGAATAAGCAGTGCGCACATTTTATGAAAAGCGCGATTCGTACGCCATCAAAAGCAGACGAGCCGCAACTAGCGCGATTGCAGTATCGCAATTACCGTATTTCTTCCAATAATCGCCTCCTCTGGCCTAGGTTGAAACAATAATCGCCCACCCTCCAACAATTGCCCCCCTTCAGAGTCATAAAAACAGTAAACGTCTGTGCAGTGAAGGTCAAAACTGAACTACCATTCACTTTCCACTACTAATACTGCTTTATCTCTTTATTTATGACTAATATTATATAATAAACTAGCGATTGTAAAAGGTAGATGCCCTCTCTCCAACAAGCGCCTTCATTCAAACATCGATCGAAATAATAATCGCCCATCCTCCAATTGTCGCCCCCCTCAAGCCGGGGTTGAAAAAATAATCGCCCAGGGCGATTATTGGAAGAAATACGGTAGGCATGTTTGCGCACCCAAGCGACCCCACCCCCATGCCTCAAATGAAATTGCTCGCAAGCCGTCGAAAACAACCAGCAACAGTATTTATTCGATGAACGAAATTTCCACGGAACAGACGGTTAACAAGATCGCGAACAACTGTCCTAGTAGGCGAGCGAGTTTACTTCTTGGCGGTGGTCTTCTTCTGGGTCTTCTTCAACTTGCCCATTTCGGTGCGGATAATTCGGGAGCGCATCTGCTTGGCCTTCATCAGCTTGAATCGGTCAAAGTCGTTCATGTTGCTCTGCTGAAAAAGAACACACATTAATGATGTTGCATCACAGAGCGTAAAATGAATTATTGAACAATGCGACGATTTTTGTTAGAGAAAACGCATATGTGCAGCTCGAATAAACTAAACAAATTGAAAATCCTAAAAACTGAACCAGCTATAACGCGCTCAACACGTGTAATAAACAATGCTTATTTTTGAGGTAATAAATTCGATAAAACAGATCTGCGTAAGCATAAATTAATATATCTTTCTGATAGTATACTTAAATTACACTAGTTTCCGCGCAAATTAAACTATTTTTTGGTTCTCTCTCTTCATGCTGCATCGTAATTCACAACTTTTGCATTCGATCTTGTCATCCTCATGGACAATTTCATCATCTTAACATTCACTTAGAACGAAAGGTAGAAGAAATCAAGCGAAAAAATTACGAATTACAGCGGAAGACCGTGTATTTGATGTACATGCAAATGACAATTATCGCAGAAGCATTTGAAGTTTCAGACTACAAGGAGGCGAAAGATTGAGCTATGCAGTACAGCGAAAGCAAATTTATCGAATGCTAACTGTGGTTAAACGCATGAGAGACGGTCGGGCAACTCGGCTAGATTCGACAGTTTATAGCGAAACGCGACAAAGTGCAGCTAACTATCGCAAATGTCGCCACATGCGAAACGGTTTCATCCTATCAGAATAAAAGCGTGTTATCCCGTGTGTTAAGACAATTATTGACATCTTAGTTGTATGCTTCAACGAAACAATAAATACAAGAACCCAAAAAACTACCCCTCAAAAAATACATCTTTCGTATAGCCCAAAATGACAATATATTATGTTCGGCGTGTCTAATAACACGGGCTGTTTTTAATTAAAATACGGCATAACCAAAGTTTGAGCCTTAATCTCGGCATAAGAAGCTATCAATATTCTCTAAATTTGCGATATCGCTAGTGGAACTTCGATATCTATAGCGATCATTTCGAGATTTCTCGTTCGACATGCCAAATTAAATGAGCATTCCTGTAGATTAGGATCCCACAATTGGCCGTTTCGATACTGACAAACGTGACTTTTTGATAAATCATTGCGATGAGTGATAGTGGGACCCTGTTCAACAGGGGTACCCCTAAAGGATCTTTCATAAATCAACAGGCCCTCTAAACCGAAGTAAAAAACTGACCAGAGCACGCTGGGCGATCTTCTTGGCCCAGAGGGACTTGCCCCAACCCTCGCTAACTTTGGCCTCTTCCCACGCCTTCTTGACGTTGCCAGTTCGCATGCTGTGACGGATCTTGACGTCGAACTTGGTCAGCTGCAGAGACTTGAAGTTGACCACCTTGCGCGCTACACCCGAGCATGGGCCATCGATCAGCGCCTAAAATGAGAACGTAAATAATAAGGGCGCCAATGGTTCGTTGTTTTTCGAAGCTGACAGCTTAATGCGGATGGCATGGCGAATTAAGCTTGGGCGTTTACTGGTGGTTTATTGGCTCGATACAGCATAATGCTGCGTGGCAGCGTCGATTGCTGATATAAATCTTTAGGAAAACAATAGCATGAACTGAACGAGCAATGCTTTAACATCTCAATCGGGTGGTTGAACGAAAGAAACTGTGCATATTGTACTTTAGTGAACAGGAATGTTCATCTCACTATAGATTGTGATTAAAACTATGTAGCGCTTACAATCAAATCTTACTTTGAGAGAGATGTTTGATAAAAATTGTATACAAGATAATCAAAATCAAAAAGATACATTGAAGTATTAAAAAAATTTATTCCCAACGTCGCACACTTTCGTAAAGCTCGAAAGGGCGCTCTAATTACCAACTTCTTTAAGAAATCATGTCAAAAAACTGACTCGGTTGCCATCGACGATGTCGACGATGACGGCGAGCTTGCCGGCGTCGGGGCCCTTGGTCAAATAGACGACGCGGCCAATCTGGACCAATCGCTGGTACATTTTTACACGATGTCCTCCTCTTGATGACACGCACCGATTTAAACCTAAATTAACTATTTGATAAGCCTGCAATCAGAGAGCTAGAAACGAAATAAAAGCCACGCGATCGGGCTAGCGCATAGGGATTGCAAAAATTTTGCGCATTTCATGATATATTTTTTGGGATTCTTCACTATTAATCGTCACACACACGCACGGGCACCCTGCGCGCTGAGTGTTAATGTTCACTATTGGCTGAGCATCATTTTCTGTCGCTGTGCGACTGCCATTCCTGCAATGGAGTCTCAAAGCTGTTCTCTGTCTACCGTAATAGGTGCAAACGACGATTGCGCCACACCGACGTTTTCTTGAAAAACATTGCAGCATTGTTGCACTAGCAGTTTGTATAGAAGATAAGTTGAAGCGAGCGAAAGAAAGTGTGATATTGGAACGTTAATTGGGAATTGTTATTGAAGACGACGATAAGACGAGAATAAATATTTATCACGATGACGGCTTTTGAAGAAATGGGTATGCTGCCAGAGCTGGGCAGAGCCGTCGAAGACTTGGATTGGACGTAATATAGTCCTTATTACTGACTCTTATATTATGAAATATTAATAATATGGAGTATGAATATGATTATTGTATTATCATGTTATATACTGTATAGCAAAGTAGCCTGAATTTGTTTAGTAATCACTTTTGAGCCATTCTATGCCGAATCATATTGGGGACATTTTCCAGACTGCCCACGGACGTGCAAGCAGAAGCCATTCCAGCTGTCCTTGGTGGCGGCGATGTGTTGATGGTATGGGCTAAGCACTTAGACGTACTGTTTCATTTTAATGCTCACATAATGTAATGCAGGCTGCTGAAACTGGAAGCGGCAAAACAGGCGCTTTCTGTCTTCCGGTGTTGCAAATCGTATGGGAGGCCATGAAAGATCAGCAGCTCGGAAAAACTTCCAAGACTCGCGATGTCCCGATCAAAGGTACCTATATAGTCTTACATCATACTTTGTCATCTTTGCACTCAATTTCGTCACGTTTTTAATCAAGCAGAACGCTAATTTGATGAAGTTGACTGCAAGGTTGACGGATTATGACGAAATACCCTGTAGTGCAGTTATTATATTGCTGCAAAAAGAAACGCTTGTATGATGTTAATTTGGGATGCTGATGTAATGTTGACTGATCGGATGCCTTTTTTGTTCTTTCCAATCAGAATTGTTGCAGTGAAAAGTTTGCGTCATGCAATAATAATATCTTTAACCCTATCCTTTTTTCTTCAGAAGTCGACTGGACGCTCAATATGTTCGATAGAGGAAGCGCAATGGGTATGAATTTGGTTCTTTTACGGTTGATTGAGCAACAAATAGTATCTTTCAGCGATCCAACCAGACGGTCTGCTGTGTCAGAGCCGTCATCCGACGGAGTGGCACGGCTCTCGCTGCACTTTTGGAGTCGCTGGCAAAGGTGCGCTTGGCATCGCGCCAATTTTGAGATGCTTCTTTAATATTTTTCGCCAAACCGCGACGACTTTTTTCGTCCTGCGTGATGTTCTCTCACCTAAATATATCTCGCTTTTACCCACGTGGTTCGCATGGCTTTCTGTAGTTTGGACTTTGGACGGAAAAATGATCGGGTCGGGTGGGGCAGTGGTTATTCGTTGCTATGTGATAACCGTTTTGCTGCTTTCAATCAGCGAAATTCTTTATCATCCTGATTCAGGCAAGTACTATTATGAAGCGACGGTGACAGATGATGGGCTATGTCGAATTGGCTGGTCGACGCCGGCGGCATCTCTTGATCTTGGTAAGTCATCGCAGGGAGTACACCAGCCTACGGGCCGATTTTGCGAAGATTTTTGTTAGAAAAAACCGTTGCGAGAAACAGAACTATATATGACAATGATCGAAGTAATTGGAAATGATTAGGCCTTGCATGGGGCATTTATTTTTAAATTTATAATGGGACTTAATTGAAGTTTAAATAACGGCTTTCGGCGCGGCTCATGATGTCAGAGCTCTCAATTCAGTCCTCATTACTACTTCGAGACACTTTTGAAAAAAAACTGCTCTCACCCCTACCTGAAAGGAATGTACCGGATATTGTTTTCCCGTTACTAAGATAAGTTGGCTGCGAATCACACTCGTTTACATTGTAAATTTAACTTACCGCTAATCAGCTTGCTGTACATAGCTGAAAAAAATTTACGGTACGTATCATTCACCTAGAGGTGACTGGAGTTCCAGTTTAACAAACGGAGATTGACATGTACACTGTTCTATTTAAGGCACAGATCGACAGGGCTTCGGTTTCGGCGGAACGGGCAAGAAAAGCTTCGGAAAGCAGTTCGACGATTACGGCGAAACTTTCACTCTTCATGATACGATCGGCTGCTTTATCAATTTGGACAAGAAGGAAATAACATATTCAAAGAATGGCAAAGTCTTTCCCAAAGCTTTCGACATTCCCCGAGACCTTCACAATTCCGCCTTCTTCCCCGCTGTCGTCATCAAGGTTTGCTTGAAATCACTTGTCAAATGGATGATTCTAGTCAAAATTTCTTGATCAATAGCCAGAAATCGAACAAGACACCGTAGTCGGCAAAGATGAGCTCGCTTAGCGATGCGAAAACACCTTTTTTCACTAAGAATGGTGATCATTTCTTAGATTTTACGTGCGTTAATTGATAGAAAGAAGCGCTATTGTCTTTCGAAGCAGATTACCTTTTCCAGTCTAATATTTCTTATTCTGATCGTTACATTTTGACTGTAGAGAGTATGGGAAACGCCATTAAGTCGATTTATGTTCTATCAATCATCAAGAACGCCTAAACAGCCTTTATCGCGATTTGCGCTTACTCAAATCAGCCCTTTGCTATATCATTGCTCAACCGAAATATTTCAGAATGCAGAGATCAGCTTCAACTTCGGCGCCACTCCCTTCAAACATCCGCCCACTGACGTCAGTTCTTTTTCTGATTTCGCAATTCAATTAATTAAATGGTTCGGGCGTACTTTTTGCGGCTCTCTTGCAGTCCGCGACCATACAGCTACCAAGAATTCATTGCGCAATTCTAATTTCGGATGTAGCTTTGTAGAGAGTGTGTATCGCGTGAAACTTGTGGGAATCTTTACTATGCTGTGTGTTTTACGACATGCAGTCACTCTTTGTTTGTATTGCCTGCGATTTTGGCTACTTGATAATTTAGGTGACTCAAGAATGAGACCCCGTTTACATTCCAAACACAGCACCGGCGTTAAAATGATCGTACATTTAAAAATGTCTCATAAAGAAACACCGTAGGTGCGATCGAGTAGTGTGAGCTGGTTAGAAGGTATCATTCCACCATTATTTAAAATATTTTTTGCTCCTTTTACCTACTTTTTTACATTCTTCTCCCTTTATTGACAAATTCATATATCCATAAGGTATAAATTGATTTTTTTAGGGTTACGTGGGGGTGAATGCGGCGCCTGAAGATAACGTGGTCAAATCGACAATGAGCGGCGGTCCGGCGCCTTCTGCGGCGCCGAAGAAGAATGCCCCAATGTGCATTATCATCGAACCGACGCGCGAATTGGCCGAGCAGACGCACGCGCAGATCGATAACTTCAAAAAGTATCTCGAGTCTCCCAATATTCGGTTAGTACCGTCTTTGTTTTTGTTGCAACGTAATTGTGGGATGGAGAGTTGAGAAAAGGGAGACGCTTCTTTGGGGTTGCGAATGGTAGGGTAAATAATTAAAAGTGATATTTGATAACTGACGAATGCAGTCATTTGTAGGAATGTGTTGGTGATTGGCAGTGTGCCAGCGCGAGACCAGCAAACCGAGATCAGCAAGGGCGTCGACATCATCACTGGCACGCCCGGCCGTCTTGAGGACTTTATCAGTACCGGCACGCTCGATCTGTCTCAAGTCCGCTTTTTCGTCCTCGACGAAGCGGTACGAGTTTAGAGAAATTTTGCTGTTGTCGGGTTCGGTCTCTATGCAAAATGGTAGGGAATTAGTACGCTATTGGGTTTTCCAAGAGCCAGGATCGAGCTGCATCCGAACGAAGCTCTTTTTACGGCTCTTAAATATGATGCTATTGCTATCTGTTTTAACATACAAACATTAGTTTCATAAAATTAGTCCCTGAATATGTACGCGTTCACAGTTGAATATCTTCGCGGCGAGATAAAAATAATTTGGGTACTAGTAAAGCGATTGATAAATTTGACTATACATATCGCGTCGTAGAAAGAGAAATGTATTGGGTTAATTTCAGGACGGACTATTGAGCGGGGGTTATATATCGCTGATCGAGCGCATGCATCGACAGATTCCAAAGGTGACCCACGACGGCAAGCGCCTCCAGATGATCGTCTGTTCGGCCACGCTGCACAACAAGGACGTGAAAAAGCTCGCGGTTTGTTCCTTTACCCTCTATTCATCATCGTTCTCAGCGATATCCACGATTTTTCAGGATAAGATGATGCACTTTCCTCAATGGGTGGATCTGAAGGGCCAGGATTCAGTTCCGGATACAGTGCATCACGTCGTCGTGCCGATCGATCCGAAGACCGATCGCCGCTGGATGCGACTGAAGCAGCATGTCATGGTTGGCTTTAATGAGCGTTTCTTTTGGTCGTTTTTCTTTGTCGATGAAGTGGTAATATGACAGATCCACTCGAACGTATTGAAAAAGAAGAGATATTTGACAATATCCAAAGTATAAAGGGGAGTTTAGGTGCTTGGGGCGCCACTTATTTGAAATGGAGACATCTTTTTACAAATAAGCAGGCATTTTTGCCGCTGCTACTGACGTGAGAGGCCTCGAATGGATCCACACTATTACTCTTAATGAGCATTTTCATACTGTCCTCGTTGCATTTTGTGCTTTATCGCAAACGCTAAACGAGCATGATAAACCATTTCTCTCTGTTCTAGACGGATGGCATCCACGCGCGAGACGACCTCCGCCCGGGCAGCGACGCGCCGGAGACCCTTTCCGAGGCGGTAAAGATTCTCAAGGGAGAATACGTCCTCCAGGCCATTCGCCAGCACAAAATGGACCGATGTCTGATTTTCTGTCGAACCAAAGTAGACTGTGATAACCTCGAAAGCTATCTCGTCCAGACTTCTAAAGGTATGTCGATCGGGTTATGACACCTTTTTGAAAACTTCTATAGCTCTATTTTAATATAATGGAAGTTTTCTGTGAAGAATTATTGGACAATCTTATATGTGTATTGTTTTTCAGATTACACCTGTGTTTGCCTTCATAGTGACCGCAAGCCCGAAGAGCGTAATGCTAACCTTCAAACTTTTAAGGTAGTTTTACATTTACAAGAATCTTCAGTCGACTAAAAGAGAGTTAACTGTATTGTACTCGACGACAGCAGAATATAAATTCCCCACTTTTTGTTGAAATGAGTCCGATATTAATATTGCGCACCCGATATTTTGTTGGCGGTTATAACATCATTTTGTCGGCTACATTCCAACAGTCTCAACTATTGTGCAAAGTTGGTCAAATAAATTGGTTGTGTTCGTTGTAGGATGGCAAGGCGCGATTTTTGATTTGCACCGACGTGGCCGCACGAGGAATCGACATTTCCGGCATGCCATACGGTAAATACCGT
>NIUQ01005474.1:0-10706 GCA_002796945.1 Plectus sambesii
CCATCAAATTGCTGTACAACCCGGCAGCTACTACACTACTACATGGGCACAATGAGTAAATGAATTTAGCGAATATGATCTTTTGTGCCTCCTGTTCACTAGGTGTATCTCACTGGCTCACTGTCTGGTCCTCTGTTCTGGCCTAAGGTTATTAACTAGGCCTAGTTGCAAAAAGGTGCACGATGTGTTTTTTACAAAGTAAGATTAATTGACATTTGTGGTAAGATCTGGCGCAGTCAACTTGGCCTTCCTCTAGCCATCAAGCCAAATGATCTGCATCAAGACGCCACAATTGATGATCCCGTTTACTTTCGCAGAAAAGGAAGGCCACAATGCTCCTGCACCACGTTCTAAAACAAACTGCCTGCATTTATTCCACGGCCGATTCATTTTACAAAGATAGCACAACGTTCGGTGTTTTACGTAGGGTAATCGAGTTTGCAATCATTAACTATTAATATTTAATAGGCAACAACTATTAAATGGTCAGCCGTCCTAAGACAGCCTAAGTATAATTAACATCGATGAGCGATGATGGCCTTATTGACTGCCTTGGTTAGTTCTTTATACAACCTCTCGTAGAGTTCAGATTGTGCCATGGCATTCCCTTGTTCTGCTGATTTTCTGTACCATTTGATAGCTTCTTCATCTGATTGAGGCACACCTCGCCCATCCCTGTACATATTTCCCAGGTTTAATTGCGCAATTGCATTTCCTTGTTCTGCTGATTTTGTGAACCATTTGACAGCTTCTTCATCTGATTGAGGCACACCTCGTCCATCCCTGTACATATTTCCTAGGTGAACTTGCGCAACTGCATTCCCTTGTTCTGCTGATTTTCTGTACCATTCGACAGCTTCTTCATCCGATTGAGACACGCCTTGCCCCTTTGAATACATAAGTCCAAGAAATAATTGCGAATTTGTATTTCCTTGTTCTGCTGCTTTTGTGTACCATTTGAGAGCTTCTTCATATGATTGAGGCACTCCTCTACCATTTCCATACATCACTCCCAGGTGACATTGCGCATCTGCGTTTCCTTGTTGAGCTGATTTTGTGTACCATTTGAGAGCTTCCTCATCTGATTGCTGCACACCTATACCAGCGAAGTACTTCAATCCCAGGGCTGATTGCGCATTTGGATTTCTTTGTTCTGCTGATTTTGTCAACCATTTGACAGCTTCCGTATCAGACTGAATGGTAATTATCCCAAAAGTGTACATTTGTCCTAGAATAAATTGTGCAAAGACATCACCTTTTTCAGCTTCGTCCTGAACCAATTGGAAGGCTTCTTCCGAGGATTTCGGAATGCTTTGCTCTTTGTTGCAGAACAGATCAATGGCATCATCCTGCGAATATATCGTCGAAATGCAGTTTTGTTTTCGTTGTGGAGAACTGTAGGAGAATCCTAATTTGAAATTTTCTATAAACTGAGAATGAAAGTTTTTCTTTGACTCGTTAACTTGTATTTTACTGGAGTAGATCATGTTCAGAAAGGTTTGTATTTTAGCTGGTATGATCCCAAACCCTTTGTTTGTTGCTGTCATAAACACATAACAAATAAAAATATCTGGTGGCTGTTCATTCGAAAAGAAGTAAGTCAGTGCCATGATAAATTCTTGAACGGTTCTGTGCACAAATGAGTACTCGGTTTTCATGCGGTAGGAATCGTCTGTCGTTTCTTCTTTTCTCAATAATCCAACTTGTACTATTTCATTTAACTGAAATTTCTCCAAATCCCTTTCTGTAAACATTGACTTAAATATATCTTGCATGGCCATCTTTCCAAGCAGGTGCAGTTTTGGAAAAAGCTGATAATTGTTTTGAATTACACGAAACTTGTCCTTTTCATTGTGTTCAAAGCCTAAAAGTCTGGCAACATCTTGATTGGGATCACGTTTCTGATATCTATCTATCATCCACCAAATGATGTTCATATAGAGCTCAACTTCAGTGCCATCAACTATTTTCTTATGTAAAAGGCAAATAAAGATCATCATTAAAGGTGTTTCAGAGAGCCTTTTTAAATTCGCGTTTGTGTTTATGAGGTGTGTCACAGCTACTGTATTTTCTAATGATTCTGTATCATTTGTTGCTTTGAAGTGCTTTGATATGTAATTCTCTCTTTGTGATTCGGTCGTAAATCCCAAGATATCCGCG
Source organism: Plectus sambesii (assembly GCA_002796945.1). NCBI lineage: Eukaryota > Metazoa > Nematoda > Chromadorea > Plectida > Plectidae > Plectus > Plectus sambesii. The sequence continues at coordinate 2,161 of NIUQ01005474.1, forward strand.
AAAACAAAGCGTCCTTGGCTACGAAGCTTTGACAGATATCCTTTTCGAGATGTTATAAGAATATCGAACCGTAACGGTTTGCTTATTGCACTATTAAAGTAATCGCTTAATTCTTGACACTGTTTTTCCAAAGATGATTCGTCATATCCATCCAGAAGCACCAAAATCTTGCACTCTAGGTAGCATTCAGAGTCGTTGATGAACTGATGAAATACGTTATAAACTTGCTTGTTAAGCGTGCCATTCATGTAATAAATTATCAACTCTTCAATGTCTTTGAATTTATCCTCTCGTATTTTACGAAATTCTATGTATAAAACAAGATCATAGTCACTCAATCGAGACTGTGACCATTCATATGCAAGTCGATGCATAAACGAGGATTTTCCTATACCTGGATCTCCTTCAATAATCAGCATGTCCGCTTTCGCAAATGCTTTTTTGAACAAAGTGGCGTAATCATCTGTTAATGTTGAATCATTTTCTAGTTTGAGCGTCAAATTAACCCATTTCTCTTCAACATCAAAGAAAAATGGCGCTGAGAATTGAATTACACTCCGATAGCTTTTCGAATATATTCTTCGCAATGCACTCTGAATGCTGAAAATCATTGCAGTATATCAGTGTTAAAATATTTCACTATTGTTAGTTTCCTTAATAAAGCAGCGGTGAAGCGAGCTTATTATACCTAATTAAGGTTCACTGTCTATCAAAGATGGGATAATGGGTGGCATGTCTCTTGTGCGTGGGGAAGTCGTACTACTCTTACACTACCGCCTCAATTGTCATATATGCATTGTTCACTATTGTTTGGTAGTTATTGTACTGCCTCCAATGAACACTTCTCTCAAACTTTGATTGAAATAATAATCGCACAGAGCTTTTAATGGAAGAAATACAGTGTGTGCGATTTGTAATACGATGCATCCTAAACGTCAAGCGGGTTATGCTACTTTAACATGTCTACCATTCTGCTGAAAGGTAAGTTTTTTAAAGATATGATTAATACGTTTTTATCCCAACTTATGCCATATTTTCTCTGTGCTGAATTTGAAAAGGAGCAGCAGAAATATGCTTCAAAATTTCATGTTTTCTTTTACACAATATTATTGAGTTGAGCATTTCAACAGCCAGAGACTTTGCGAATACACTATTCCGTTTTTCCGGCGTTTAATCAAATTTATCCATTGAACACTTGAACGCGATAACTTCTAAATCAACTCGACGGAATGAATATGTTGTATTTTTCATATGCGACAATATTATGAAGACCTTTCAGGAACCTTCCAAGTAACATCATTATGTTAGAGGGTGGGAGAATATTTGAAAACATCGTGATGAAATCAAGTTTTCAGGGATGACTGATAATATTACCTGTGTTTGATGTTCTAAAAAGTCTCAATTATGTTACATTCAATACATTTCCAATTTTCCTAAATATCATGCAGTTGGATATATTCTGTATTTCAGTTTACTGAGGGATCTTGTTATAATGTTTTTGACACCAGTGCTAGGCTTAAATCAATCTCTTGCACCTTTTAGCAAAGTAAGTAATACTCAATCAATTTATCAAGCGTTGTCAAAAAGAACTTCTTAATAGAGTGCATATGAAATTTTGTCAGAATGCGACGTCTCTCTCGCAACTATGGTGCACTTTTAACTGCTGTCATTTCTATCTCAGCATAAAGAATCTTGTAAATATTAAAGGCGGCAATAATATTTTATGGGTTTATTATATTTAAGCGTTGAAACTCGTTTAGCTCGCCTACTCGTAATGAACAGGCAATCAACTACAATACTTAAATTTCTTCAGAATCGTCCCCATCATCTGTTAATTACCCAATTCAATAGACAGAAACTTTATAAAATGTATTATCAACAGTAGGAAACAAGAGCATTTTAAAAATATTTATTATATTAAGAAAAGCAATTTTATCTTGCTGTATCAATGCTTCATTTCGAACAATTCGTCTGAAAATGCGAGAAAATAAACATAAAAGCATCAAAAGATTCAATGGTATTGTGAGAGAAAACCGTAATATCTTTTTTACTTTAATGGACGCAAAACTTACATTTCCAATTTTTGTTTCCAGTTTTCAGCGCTCGGCTGTGATGGAGTAGATGTAGAGGTAGTTGGAGCTTGACTAAAAATCATTTGATATATTCAATCAATTTCCTCAACAAAACATCAGAGAAGCTATTACCATTATTTTTCATTGATACAATCTGTATGAATGAGCGGATATCTTCAACAATTCATTATCAACTAATGTGCGGCAATTAGGATAATTAGAAAAGTCGACTCACGTTAATCAAGCAGTTGTCATACATATAGCAACAAATAATATTTATTTCTTACTGTTGTTTGCTAGTACTGCTTGCGGTGATATATTTATGAATGTATTAAAGTTAACAGCTCCATCGTGATTATTACGAAATGCATTTCTTCAGATAAAACTAATTTAACGGCTACGTTGACAAAATAAGCACACTAAAGCGGTGGTCACAATGCGGCAACATTTTGTAGCCGGGCCACAATTGTGTCCCGGCCACAGGATACAAAAGTTTTGTATCCTGTGGCCGGGACACAATTGTGGCCCGGCTACAAAATGTTGCCGCATTGTGACCACCGCTTAACTAAACTTTTTTAAGATTCTGTTTTGCCAGAGCATAATTTTTGGTATTAGTTAATGAATAGGTATGCCCTCAACTACGATTCGTACCCAGCAGCATAATAGTCTCCTTGAACGACGATTCCTCCACTGACTGAACCGCTCACAACTTTGCCTCCGTGAATGTGGCTGTCAAATGTATTGCTGCAAAATTCACCGAAATTGCAAAATATTCTTTTCAGCAAACAAACGAAAACCTTTCTTTGAGAAACTGATGCAAGTACAACTAAACTTTGCCGATGCATCTTAAATATGACTAATTCCAAACTGCTCCAATTATGTATTCTATGTTTCAGAGCTTTGCTTTTGGAGGTCGTTCACATTTTTACAGACATATATAAGCAACTAACGGTGAGAAAAAAGGAGCACTGTGCTATTTTTTACGCAATAGTGAAATAGCTCAACTAACTGCCGACCGTCTGCCGTTCTGACAGAGTATGAAGTTATTAATTTGTTTTTTTTTCTTCAGCGTTTCTACCGCTATTCGCAGTGTCCGCTTAGCGGTTGTCACGCAGGGTGGCGGGGTCCGCTCTTCTGGCCCGTTGTCGCGATGCAACATTGGGCCATGGTTGATGCGACTGGTAGAGCATCGGCCGGCCTGTCGCGAGGGCCTGTCGCCGGTATATTCGCAGCATAGCTGCTACCAATTCCCCGACCCACGGAGGGATGAGCACCTTGGTTGGGTGAGGGGCCGCCCTCGGCGGGAATTGAACCCGCGTCCTTGGGAGTGATGAGCAAAGGTGTAGACCACTACACCAATCGGCCCACTTATGAAGTTATTAATGAGGTGACAATTTATGAATATGAAGTATATTTTCAATAATTAAATGGTGCTACATACTTAAGATTTTCTTTATCTTTGCGTGAGTCCTCTTGCGCTCTTTCTTGAGCGCTGGAGGATGAAGCTTGTTGAGGACATTGACTTGATGACATTTCTTAAAGGATATTAACAACATACAAGTTAATGACAAGAATATCAAAGGCTACTGTTTGAATCACAAACAATCCTAATGAAAGTTAAGGCTAGCAGAGTTTACAGCGTGATATAGCATGCACTGTGCATCGTAGCTGTAAACTTGATCACACACATTTTGCGAGTCTTTCAAAGCGCTGAATGCATGTGTTATCAGTTTAATATCAAAAGTAAAGATGCTTAGGCAACTATTCCAGCATGCAAGCGCCATGTTTTATTACTGCGCCAAATTGAAGTTAGTAGTCTTCTTCAATGTAAATATATTGCTCATGCACCGACTTTCATTCGAATGGGCGCAGCACTCAGGAAAGATAAGCTACGATATCGTATTCATTTTCTTGACAATATTTTCAATAGATTGGTTTTTAGATAAAAAGCTTTTTGTGAGCGCGTTTGCTATATTTCCGTGTTCTATATGTCATGTTAAATAAAATGCTAAATGAACATTAACGAACATACAAGAGGTACCAAAAATCAGTGAAGCAACTGTACGTAATCTTAATAAGGAACATAATATCAAGGAATGGGCACTCTTCATGCCCTCCAGCTAAGTGACATATGCAAATCTGTGCCGTTGAGCACTGGACTCTGAAGAAACCTATCTGTTTCAGTGGCAATCTAAAAATCGTTCAGGTAAGTGAATAGAAAAATCAAGATTGGGTAGGCAAGTAATTCGATCGGGTTTCGTGAGTTGCGCCTTTATGGACCTATAGTTTCTGTCATGTAGGCTTATATACCATAATTAATATGCCAAAAGAGTTTTCCTAGTGAGCTTCAGTGAATTTCGGGGGTTGGAACAAACAATATTATCTAAGAAAGATATATTATTTTTTGTTTTCAATACGATAGCACGGCCCTTTCAAATCGTAGGCAGCCGGCTACCGAGCTGACCAAAAACTGATTACTCTTTCGAAAGATTTTTGTAAGTTGCGAGAAAACACTCAGCATTCGTTTCGAATTTTCCGTAGATGAAAGTGCACCGCGATTTACCATGGTACACGCTACCGATCGTCAAGTTCTGTCGAGCGGTTCGCGAGATTCTACTTTTGCGCTCAATACTGAAATGTGCGTTGGTAATGAAAGTGCGCTAATTGTGTGCAGTCTTGGATATATCAAACAGACATCGTTCGCAGCATATTTATGTTCAGTCATCACTTTGGTTTGAGACTACAGTCGAACCCCCCATCATTGCACTCCGGATATATGCAGGACCCAGATCATTGCAGCTTTTGACTGACTCCCGATTTTCTCCCCTGTGTTTTGCACTATATTGAAACCCGGTTATATGCAGGACCCGGATCAGTGCAGCTTTTGGCTTGTTCCCGAGAAGCTGCAATGATGCCGGTTCGACTGTACCATTTCCACTTTCACAATGATACTTTCCATGGCAAAAAGGACGTTTTCTTAGTCATGTTTATATGAAAAAGGGTCTTTTTGCTTTGGAAAACGTTCTCTTTGCTTTGCAATGTGTCCATTTTAAGTGAAAGTGCTATATAACTGATTAACTTTAGCTGTTTTAAGGCTTCGAGCAAAAATCGAGCCAAAATGAGTGCATACAAGCAAAAACCGCATAAGTGAATAACCAGATAAGTGGAAAAAATTTCCTTGCCGAGTCGATTTCCACTTATCCGGTCTTGACCGCATCTACTTTTGCGAACTTTGCTTCATTTTTCATGTTCGATGTATTGTCATGCCTTCAGCCCCTTCTAAATTTATCGCCCAATTGTTGCAGACGAATCACGGTGAAAAAGTGTCGGAAAAGGATCTCTACAAGTTGAGCAATTGTCACCAAAGGGCGAAATTTTATTCCACTCCAGACATACCCGTCCAAGTCATAGTCAGCTTGCTACGAGAGACACTAAGCAAGGCAAGATGCCGTTAGCTCACTGAGGACCACGCGTAGCTGTGGACCTAACACAACTATAGATTATTAATATCATCAGTCAACACCGAGTTGAATTAATACACTGGAAAATGCAAGAGAGCAAACACAATAGCTTCAGGGAGCTATATTCACCGATGTCAAGGTTGATAATCCAAGATTACTTATCTTGACTTTGATGAGTACAGCTAAAAGACAGTATTATCTTTCGTTCCTCAATACATGATTTTGTTTTCTGTTCCGGAAGGAAAATGAGAAATAAATCAATTTTTGCTTCAGGAACGAAAAATAAAGCGAAAATAAGAAAACTTTGTTCTTAATTTCAACAGAATAAGCAAAACGCAGAAGGTATGATGGGATTGCTCGCACTAAGAAACAATGAAAAATGATTGCTACGAAAAATTGAAAGCGTGTGGCCCCTCAATAACCTCATTACAATCGGAATGAATATTAAATTGTTGTAATTTCCGTTCCCGAATGAAAGCGAAAAGTAAAATTCATTTTGAGCAAAAAGACAACAAGGTTTTAGAGCATGTCAATGACGAGGCGTTCGTGGTTGCGGGCGTCGGTGGCGAAGCGATCGATCAACGTCGTCAATTCGGCTACCCTCTTTTGCGATTCACTCAAGTCGGATCGCAGGTAGTCAGTCTCTTCCTTGCAGTAGTTCTTTTCCGCCGCCAACTTTTCTTGCCAGACGTTGTCCACTGCTTCAAGTTGCTTCTTCAATTCATCCTTCTCCAGTTCCGTTTGTTTTGCTCTGAAAAATTTCAAAGTGAGCAATCGAACTCACTCAGGAGAGAATGCAGGAGAAAATTCTTATTTCCAGATTTCTCTTCGATGGAAGTTCCATCGTTAGCACAGTAGTAGAGTCGTCAGTCTAATGACAACAGAGCGAGATCTATCCTTATTTTTGGCACCCAGATAATTTTCATTGCTATTCAGAATCATTAACTAATATTGCATTATTTGGAGGTGAAAATTTCTGAATATTAGAAAAGAAATGTGCAAAATTTTATGAGTTTCCAATGGTGCAAGCAAAAATCCTCTCATATTCAGATGTTTCTGTATTTCGACTCATTAAGATAATAAACAAATGAAGATAGAAACCTTTCGCTTGCTCTTAATGCCTCTGAGGCCAATCGGTCGGTGAGCGCTGTCAGCTCCGACTGTCGACTTCTCAAGTCATTGACTTCTTCTTCGAGCGCCTGCTTCTCAGTCGTCAAGTGGTCAGTGCGTTCAGTGATTTTCGTTGTCCATTTCTGCTCCAAGGTCGTCAGGTGGCGTTCAATAGATGCACACTTTGATTCAAGCTCGCTTGATCTGAAAGCGTACTTTCGAGTACACGTCGTACAATCATAACTACCGTACTTTTGGCTTAGAGCGCTGTTTTCGGCGGCGAGCGACGCGCTCAGTTGATTGAGCTCTTCGATCTTACTCTGCGACTCGGACAAGTCCTTGTCCAAGTTCGCCTTTACGACTGCCAACTCTTCAAGCTGCGAGTTCGACGATGCAAAATCGTTCTGTAGCTGAGCGTAAGTCTTAACAGCTTGGCCATCGTCGACTCCGACGGCTGCGGCAAGCAGTTCAAGTTCGCTCAAACGATGCGCGCTGAGCTCGAGTTGTCCGCGAAGAGAATGAACTTCGTTTTCCAAGGCCGCCTTCTCATCCTTCATCACTCTCAATGCCTTTTCCAAATTTTCTTTGCTAAAAAGGACCAACTCATGAACGTCGCCCTGCAGTTGTTCTAACATTTCGTTTTCGTGCTCGATTTGCTTGTCTTTGTCGACAAGATCCTTGCTCAGCGATTGATTCTCCTTCGTCAGCGTTTGAACCTAATTGAGGCGTCGATGAGCTTCGATAGAAACCGTAAGCAGCTTTTTACCTGACTGCATAGGTAAGTTTGCTCTTTTGCCAGGGCTCTCAGGATCTCGAGCTCATGGTTTTGGGCCTCAATTCTTGCGCGCTCTTGCGTTAGCTCCGTTTCCCGATCCTTCAGTTTCCTATAAAGCAACAGAATAGTGAAAAATTCTTTTTTTTAAAATTTTGAATGTCTCATACGCGGAAGTGGAGGCAAGGTCATTTTCGGTCGCTTTCAGTTCCGCCCGTTGCTGTTCCACGATGGCATCTTTGGCCGTAACGAGTTTGGCCAGATCCACTATTTGCTGATCGCTGGACGTCAATTTGGTATACCTTTGCGGCGCCGGACTCTATAGAAGATCATTTTAATTTGGATGCTAGAAAGAACGCTTGTTGGTGAATACCGTGAGCGCGTTTAGTAGATTTTTCACGCCATTATCGGGCAGTTTTGAATCGAGCTGCGGCAGTGGAACGCTTTTCTGCTGCGGCAATGCAACGACTTGTTTGATCGGCTGACGTTCACCTTGTCCTACTCCAACGGTTGAGTCTGTAAAACAATCGCTCATGTCTTATTCACGTGCATGCGTTATTAGCGCCTTGAGCAAACATGTCGCAATCGAGCGATCCATGTCAGAAATACAGGGTAGGCGTAAAGTATTGATACGATTGTCTTTCCAAAGTACTTATCAACATTTGCACCGATTAGGCTAAAAAATTTACCTGCTCATTTTTATCAGATTTTGGAGAGTTTTGTCAAGTTCGACTTTAAGCAAGCGCGCGAGATGAAACCGGTCCATAGTCAAAATTCAAATTCAAAAGGGCGAACGCATAGCCTTCCAGTTGTTCATTCCCAATGCGTGCCGTTCATATATATAATGATTAAATAGTCTAGTCAACCTCTGTTATTCAGTCGGACATATGTGAATGGAACAGTTCCAAATTTGGCAACTATTTTTAGAAAATTCAGAAGAGCTGAAGAAAAAAGTGGGAAAAATGAGTCTAAGACGTTTTCGGTATTGATAAGTTATTTGAAAGAAAAATTGTATGAGAACTTTCCGCTCATCCCATATTGATCACCTACCAAATCCGCCTAGCATGCGTTGAACGGCGTTTACCGATCGTTCAAACTGTTTCGACGCGTTTTCATACGACCCATACGGCT
>NIUQ01005475.1:0-11017 GCA_002796945.1 Plectus sambesii
GCGCGGCACGAAGGGAAAGGCTGAGAAAGTCGTCCGGCGCGAACTCTGCGCCATCACCACCATCGGCACTCGCACCTTTGGCGTTCTCGACGGCAATGGCGGCGCCGCCGCCGCCATGCTCGACTCACTCTCTTCCGCCCCCAAATACCTTCTCGCCATCGCCGAATGTGTAAGGGAATATTTATCGTTGTAGACCCATTGTGTTCAGACAGAAAAATGACTATTTCTATGTTTGAGACTAATTTTATTCGGTTAAGATGTATGGCAAGCAACAAGAACAGCTTTCAACGTACGGGATCTGCTTTGTCGACACCGCCGTCGGCAAATTCTACGTAAGGCCTTTATTCTCTTTATTCGTCTGTTGCAACCTAGTCGTAGGAAGGGAAGCCGGTAAAAGCGAGGGTCTTCTTTAGATCACGAATGGTAGGTTAAACAATACAAAGATGGACGGGGGAGATGGGTAGTAAAATAGAGATGATGCTCTGAAAGAGAATGAGCAACCGCTGGGGAGGAGAGTAGAATTGGAACTGAAGTCCGACCATCTAGTAGAATACGGGACTCAAAGCGAGACAACGCATTGAGCAGTGGACACTTTATATACAAATGATGAATCGTGTTGGTTACGATACAATATCGTCCATCGGAATGAATTGCAGCTTGGACAGTTCGACGACGACATGAATCGCTCCTATCTCCGCACCGCCATCGCTCATCATCAGCCCGCTCAAGTGAGTAGTTATTGCGTTACTTCCGAAGCGGATAATGATCTTTATTATGGTTTCTTGAAATATCAAATTTTGATCTTATGCTTCGCTACATGCCGCTTTCGCAGAGTACGTAGCAGAAAAAAAGTAAATTTCATCAAGCTAGGGGCGATCGGAACTTCCCTTAAAGCAGCGCCAAAGCGGCATGAAGAAGACAATGCCTCATATCTCGCTTATAGATTCTGATCGAAAGGGGCAAAATGTCGAAGGTGACGACGTCCGTACTAAAGACGATGGCCGGGTCGGTGATGAAGGAGGCGTTGACGTCCAAGACGGAATTCCTCACCGCCGAAAAGACGCTGGAACAGTTGGCCAATTCCTCGCTTCTCGGCTTGCCCACGGAGGAGAACGCCAAGTGGCCCAAGGCGCTGCTCGACATGATCGCTCCCGACGACCCGCTCAGGATGACTCCCGCTCCCAAGTTCGCGAAATGTCTCTCGGCTCTCGGCGCTATCGTCTGGTAGTGTTCGTTTATTCGTTTTAAGAGAATGGTTGGGTTTTTAAAACGAATGGTTTAAAGCAATCTTATTCAATAGCTCCCCCGCGCGTGTTGTGCGGATGAGAATGGATTATAAAAGATCAAAAGCAGTACAATCTAGTTATGTTTTGATTTCACAGTATTTTCGATTTAGACTTGTACTTGTTTCTCTAAATATCTTTTCGTCCACACTAAACATGGGCATGTATATGAATTCTGTAGCGTGAGGCAGCAAATTCAATAATTGGCAAAACAGCCAAAAAAGTATTGCAGTATAATCGCGCGATCCTGAAAGTTGTTTACTTTTCGCTGCACGCCTATGAATTCGACTACACAACGCATATCACTATGTAGGACAGTAATGATAGTTCACTTGTTGTACAGGTATCTGAAGCGCTGTCTAATCGACGTGGACTTGATCACAATGCGCAACTTCGAGCAGTACATTCCGCCATCTCAGGAAGTAAGAACTGCGGTGATGCTGAGTACTCCGGTCGTCGACAAGTGGCGCAACAAGCTGCTTGTACTCGACGGAATCACCCTCTCCAATCTCAACATCGTGCCTTGCGATAGAAACTACGATCGGGCTAGCGCCAAAATTTCGCTCTTGTCCACGCTCGACTACTGTTCAACGGCGTTCGGTAAGTATTTTTTAAATGTTTTTGGCGTGCAGTTTTTGTGCGGTTAGATGAGAGGGGGGATTGTTAGATGAATGCGTAAACCTGGATGGTTATAGTTATATTCGGTGTACTGGAGTGCTGTAATGGTTAATTTCCCGTGCTCAAAATATTGACTTTTCAGAAAGAGGATTTGAACGCCAGTTTAACGCGCTGTCTTATGAACTCATTTCGTGAATAGTATAGTGGTTTAAGAAGTTCGTAAAATGTCTACAATTTCTGTCATTGAAACCCTCATCCCGCAAATATGACGTCTCGTACAGCTTCTCTTTTCTCCACTCGATGCTCAGACACGCTCCACGGGGATGCTTGTGAACATCGCCCTCAAACATTTAATGTTTCAGGCAAGCGCCTGCTGCGTCAGTGGGTGTGCGCGCCGCTGTGCGATCCCACACCGATTCGACATCGCCAGGACGCCATCGAAGCTCTGATGGACGTGGACGTGAAGCAATTTATCGACAAAGCGACCACTGTTCTCAAGTCGCTGCCCGATCTGGAGCGATTGCTGCAAAAGTAAGCGCTCGCTTGCAACGATCTCGTTGTGAAATGGTTTTTAAAGGGGGAGTGCGGTCATCTCTTGCCGAAAGGAATGTGCCTTATGTCTTTAGCTATTTATGACAAGTTGCTTAGCGGATAGTAAATTAGGATATAATTCAGAATTTTGTATTCATAATTTCGAAAACTTTTCTGAGCTGAAGCCGTGAATATCGTGAAAAGTCTCGACTATTGTTTATAGCGTTTTTGAGTAAACCATGAGAAAATTCAAGCGACTGCTTTTTTCTCCGGCAGCAACTGTGCGTGCTTTTATTTTGCTTTAGATGTGAATATGATACGTGCAGGAAGTCTTGCTCGAAAAGCTTGTTTATTTATGTCATAGCTTAAAAATTACAGAACAGATCTGGCCGATATTTAACACCACATTTGAAACACCATCGAGTACCTATCACGCAGCTTCACTTATTCGTTGACGATATATAGTATATAGTATTAGGGGGTAAATTATTTTGGCCCACCCTGTATTTATAATGCCAAGGTTATTTTGAGCCTTTGCAGTTTCTTGTTCTGCTGATTTTTCGTACCACTTGACAGCTTCTTCATCTGAATGAGGGACGCCTCGCCCATGTTCATACATCCATCCTAAGCTATTTCGTCCATTTGCATCTCCCTGTTCTGCTGATATTCTAAACCATTCGACAGCCTCTTCATCTGATTGAGGGACACCTTTACCATACAAATACATATTTCCCAGGTTAAATTGCGCAACTGCGTCTCCTTGTGCTGCTGACTTTTTGTACCATTTGACAGCCTCTTCATCTGAATGAGGGACGCCTCGTCCATGTTCATACATCCATCCTAGGCTTCCTTGTGCATTTGCGTTCCCTTGTTCAGCTGCTTTCCAGTATAATTTCACAGCCTCTTCATCTGATTGAAGGACACCTTTACCATACAAATACATATTTCCCAGGTTATATTGCGCGCCTGCGCTCCCTTGTTCTGTAGCTTCTCTGAACCATTTGACAGCCTCTTCATCTGATTGTGTGACTCCTTGTCCATTAGTATACATCAGTCCAAGGTGGAATTGGGCATCTGCTTGTCCTTGTGCTGCAGCTTTTTTGTACCATTTAACAGCTCTTTCTTCTGACTCATGGACGCCTATGCCATTTTGATACACCCATCCAAGATTAAATTGCGCAATTTTGTTCTCTTGTTCTGCTGCTTTTCTGTACCACTTGACAGCTTCTTCATCTGACTGAGGCACGCCTTTCCCCTCATAAAACATTACCCCCAAGTCATTTTGCGCCTCAGGAATGCCATCTTCTGCTGCTTTTATGTACCATTTGATAGCTTCTTCGCCTGATTGAGGGACTCGTCCTTCTTGAAACATCCGTCTAAGATTAGTGTGCGCACGTGAATTCTTCCGTTTTCCTGCTCTCATGTACCATTTGACAGCCTCTTCATCTGATTGATTAACGCCTTTACCTTCTTCATACATCCATCCAAGATTATATTGTGCCTCTGCATCGCCGTATTCGGCAAGCATTTTGGTCCATTCATATGGTTCTTCGTCGGCGTTTGGGAGCCGCATTGAAATCACATTGTCACATTGCACAAATAAAACCAGAGAATAGAAGGCGAACTCGTTTATTTTCATGTTGGATGACACCAGCTAATTGTTGTAGATGTTTTCCTTAAATTACATACTCATTTATCTTAGGCTTACTTTCTGTTGAGCGAAGCAGTTTTAAATTCAGCAAACTATTGTTGCTACTATTTATTATACGGGGTTAGTATTACGTGGGTGGCGAAATGTCATATTAATTATTTTGGATATCTTTTAATTTTGCTACGGAACTTGGTGAGATATTTAATAGTATAGAAAAATAAATGTTTACAGAACTTTACGCTTTTTGATAGCGTCAAGCATTGAAATTTAGACTTTTTGCGTTTACTTTCTTAGAGTGTTCAAGTAAATGAAATACTTTTGCTATGGTACCTGAGGGATAGGAAAAGTTTCGACACAGGCACCCTTCTGGACTATAGTTTTCGTCGCGCCGTATGTGTCTTTATTTGAAAATCGCAGTCATTTAACAGGGCAATTAAAATAATTATTTCATATACAATGTACTTATCTCACCGTATTCTATGACGATCTTGTTCTTCCACGTTATGGCCCAACTTTTTTATCTCTTCTTAGGTTGATATGATCGTCGAATGGAACTCGAGCATAGATTGAAGTGAGTCACATCGATTGCAAACAGGGTAAATATTTATATAGTCTGCATTTGGGTGCGTTGCCCACTTGCTGCGTTATCAGCTTTAATCAGCAGGAAATGACGGTTAACATTAGGGGTGTAACGCGGACAAGAAATTTAACAATAATTTGATTTTTTTTTCTTCCTCGCTGTTTGTTTCCGATTAGGAGTCAGCGATGGCGGTCCCCACGGACCCGCCGTTGAGTTAGCGACAGTAGAATATCCGGCCGGCTGTCGCATGCCTGTCACCGGGATGTTGTCAGAGTGGTGTGGAGAGACCACCGCAGCGAGGCTGCTACCAATTTCCCGACCCCGGAGGGATGGAGCACCTTGGTTGGGTGAGGGTCGCTCTCAGCGGGAATTGAACCCGCGTCCTTGAGGCTGTTGGGCGAGGGTTTAAAGACCACTACACCAATCGACCCACTAATAATTTGATATAATAAAGAATAATATTTGTTTAATTTTGAATCTATAATAAATCAATGATATTATATACATTTTAAACGGAGACTTTTCAACGATCTTCTACGCAAACAGTTCGTAACAATCGGATGACTCTTTTACATGACAGCAATGCCCTATAGGGAAGTGACGACTTGACTGGAAAAATGACTAAATAATGTAGGAGAACACGCGTAGGAGATCACTTCATTTGATCTGTAGAAGACGCGAAATGAATCGACGCATTAGCATTTTTAACGTTGGTAATTTTTATGATCAAAATGAACTAGAAATTAGGATACAGTGTCAAATTTTGTGGATGGAGACAAATTCAGATTCCGGGGAATTCCACGTCCCCGTTACAGTCCTAATTGTAATTAAATCAATACGATCATTCAATTAGAACTCAATCCTTCTGTACAAAGTAGCGGCTGAAAGTCGAGACTTGTTGCGTTGATCATCGTAATCGATTATTTACTTGCGCTATACACGAAAACCTGTCGTTCGGGACATAAGCTATAAATTTGATTCTATATCAACATCGCTCTGACCTGAAATTTGATCGGCGGCTTTTATTATTCGATTGATTGCAAAGTGTTATCGTCTATTTTGTTTAGGATTCACACACTCGGGCTGAAGTACCGAACAACAACTCACCCGGATGGTCGGGCGGTGATGTTCGAAGCGGAAAAGTACAGCAAGCGCAAGATCAACGACCTCTGCTCTGCCATCGCCGGCTTTCAAAAAGTGTACGATCTCGCCCGTACTTTCCAAAAGGAAGCGTCGCTATCGGAAAAGTACTCGTTTTAGTCTTTATTAAGCTATGAGAAACATTGACTTTGTTGATGATTTTAGATCGTTGTTGCTCAAGAACTGCTTCGGCGAGCAATTTCCCGACATTGCCGACGACTTGACGCACTTTCAGGTTAAATTGATTGCTGTTTGAAGTGTACTGTCGATATTATTATACCATTCCCGCTTTTATAAGGACACTTTCGAATCGATATGAAAAGCGTCCTCTTTGATTTGGAAATTGCCCCTATTATAGTGGAAATGGTGTATTAAAAGACAATGCATGATATTTTGTGTGTTTGCGCGTCAACTTTTTGTCATTCCAGACGAGCTTTGATCACGCAAAGGCTAAGAAGGAGGGCGTAATTGTCCCCGAGCGCGGCTTGGATGACGAATACGACGACATCTGCGATAAGATTGTCAGTTGCGAAAAGGATCTCGAGGACTATCTCAAGCAGCAGCGTAAAAAACTCGACTGCAACGTACGGCGTCTTTCTTTTGCTATTTTCACTTGGGAGCGTGTTGACACCGACTTCTATCAGACATTGAATATACAGGATTTCTATCATAATTGGGCACCTCTGTTTTCGTCAAGTCGTCAACCTTGCAATTAATTTCGTCATCTCTGCATTCAATTTGAGGACTTTTTGGCGAAATTGAATGCAAATTATGATAAAAGACTTGAAATATAAAAGCTATGTACAGCAGCGTTTGTCGTTCAAATGTTAAGAATCAGTTCCTTTTTGCGCTGCGAACTTTGTAACTTTTTGTAGAATGTTTACCGTTACGTTCGATTTCTTTTCAGAAGGTGTGCTACTTCGGCAATGGGAAGAATCGCTACCAGCTGGAAGTCCCGGACGCGCTGGAACGGAAAATGGGCCACGAATACGACTTCAAATCGTCGCGAAAAGTATAGTGGTTTTTATGTCAATCATTGGTAGAACTGTAACGGGGTCGAGGTTCATAACAGAAGTATAAGCCGGAGAAACCCTGCGGGGACCGGAGTTACAGTGGAATTCACTTTTACCGGTAATTTTTGTCGGTCCCAAAGTGCATCTCCCCATACAAATAATGTCGCTTGTACCGGTAATTTTGATCGGTCCCTCAAATACCGGTATAAGTGAATTTCACTGTACCTCAATCCAGCTACAACTCTAATCATTGGCATAGTTTGATGGCAAATGTTAAGGGGTTCAAACGGTATTCGACGGCGGAGATCGACAAGATGTTCAAGGCGCTGACGAACGTCGAGGCAGAGCGCGACGTCTCCCTTCGTGACGTCATGCGGCGAGTGTTCGCCGACTTTGACAAAAGGCAAGCATACTTATTGTCATGTTCTGCTCGGATCGTTGACTCGACATGGACTCTGTTTCAGATACTCCAAGTGGAGCAGCATCGTTGAACGAGTGGGTACGTTCGACGTGCTGCTGTCGCTCACAAAGTACGCGCTCACCTGCGGCTTGCACGTCTGCCGTCCGGAATTCATCGACTCGCCTGATCATCAGGTACACATTTTGCCATCGATGCAGTAAAAGCCAGAGTCTCCACGCTAATGTGTTGTCAGAATATACTGATCAATAAAAAAATCTTAGATTAAAATGGCAGACTGTTTCGAAAGCCAGTAGTGCTTATTCCTATCAATTTGCGAACGTAAAACCCTAGAAACGACTATCATCATTCTTGGTGAAAAGCGGTGTTCAAACATCGAAGAACGAGCTCATCTATGCCAACAACGACGCCTTAAGAGATTCTCATTCCTGATATGGAACTATTGACTTTACAAATGAACGGCATTAATACAGTCGACTCTCGATATAACGGCACCCCGATATAACGGCACCCCGATATAACGTCACCTTGGTAGGGCCCGATTTGATTGGCCCTAAAAGAAATTAAGGCAAAATGACCCTCGATATAACGTCACTCTTGATATAACGTCAGCTGGGGCCGGTCCCGAGGGGTGCCGTTATATTGTGANGTTAAGGCAAAATGACCCTCGATATAACGTCACTCTTGATATAACGTCAGCTGGGGCCGGTCCCGAGGTAATCGGGCTAAAGGGCGACCGGTACGAGAGAGGTCCTAAAGCGATTCTCGTCTGATTACAAGATTTGTATTCAAATAGCACCGTATGCCACTGTTATGGCCACAAATTTTTACGTAATGCAATTCAAATCACGCGCCTACGATTACGGTAGCCTTCGCGTACCGGTCGCCCTTTAGCCCGATTATCGATATAACGTCACTCTTGATATAACTTCAGCTGGGGCCGGTCCCGAGGGGTGCCGTTATATCGAGAGTCGACTGTAATTAATGGAAATACGGTTATTTTAGCCGCTCATTGAGATTCGCGCCGGCAAGCATCCGGGGTTGGCGTCAGGCGGAAAGTTGTTCAACCGCGACTACATCGCCAACGACACCAACCTGGGCGGGGAGCACGGCGACATCCTGCTGCTAACCGGCCCCAACATGGGCGGCAAGTCCACGCTCATGCGACAGATCAGTCTACTCGTCGTTATGGCGCAAATGGTCAGCGCTCCTTTGCTTCCTGAGAACAATTGGATATGCTGCTCCTATTGTGCATTTTTGGGACATATGTCGTGGGGTCTTACTTAAAAAATGTGTACATCGGGATTTGTAGTGGGAGGGTTCAGTAGGAGAAGGATATTTACAAGTGGCAATAGACAAGTATGATCAGGGTTCCGAATTGTCCTTTTTAAAAAGATTTGTCCTTTTTTTCGGACCCTAAATCTTTTTAATTTTGAATGTCCTTTTTTTGATAAAAAGGCCAAAATTTCTAAAAAAAGGTCATTTTGAAAAATATAGAAGATTATGACACTGAAAAAAAGGATATTTTTTTAAAATGACATTCAAAATTTAGGGTCCCAAAGTGGAAAAATCTTTTTAAAAAGGACGAATTTTTTAAAAAAGGGCCAAAAAAGGACAATTTTCAAAATTTTTCATTCGGAACCCTGAGTATGATTGATTAACTGGGCTCCCTAATATTGTTTTATTGCACTCATATTGGTACCCTTATGGAACGTTAGAGAATAATATAGCACTCAAATTTTATGGAGCGCACATCGTGACATTTTATAATCAAACCACTCTAATTAAAACACTTTCCTCATCAAAGCTTAAGCCGAATAATATTCTAGGGTGCATTTGTACCGGCCGAGATGTGCAAGCTGACTCCGGTCGACCGCATCTTCACTCGTCTAGGCGCTAACGATCGCATCGGCGCCGGTCAGTCGTTACCTCCCCTTTTTGCCTATCTAATTCTTCCTACTCTCTTACGGATAACAGTTATGACTATGCCATTACTTGCGTTGTAGGCGGCCCTTCTTTTGTCTTTCATAATTGTGTTTGGTCTCTCAATAGGAATTCGAATCATGCAAATTTGTTTATTATGCGAGCGCTTTTAATCAAATACGACGATTCATTTACGCGCCGATTGATGAAAGGTTTCGCCGCACCCACGCAGTCCCGGCACCCTCGCGTTCGCACGCAATCATTCCTTGACTCGGAAAAGAGATTTCAAGTAATCCCTTTAATTTTCTCCAAAGCGGCGACGTTGTTTGTCGCGCTGAGGCGGTTGTCTGGATCGCATGGCGCCGGGCAGGCGGTAAACAGCCGCCTGGTGGCTACCGAAATACACAACATGCAATATCGCTACATAAGAGTAGTTTTGCAAATGTAAACAATATTGGGAATAAGTCTATATACAAATTTTTCGCTATTAATTTATGAGTAGAAATTGTTTATAACGGTCAGGTTTGGCCAGTTCCAAATTCTTGGCCTTTATTTAGCATTTGGCACCGATTTTGTAATATGCGTTATTTATGTAAGCATAACCGCCGGGCGCATAACGCAACGCAACGCAGCATAACGCACAAAACAAATCTCCCTAATAGCATTCTACAACATGTTGACGAATAAGCGCGATGATGTCTCACTTTTTAGGCCAGTCGACATTCTACGTGGAGTTGAACGAGACGAACGTGATCCTGCGTGACGCGACGCGCGATTCGCTCGTCATCATCGACGAGCTGGGTCGCGGAACGGCCACCCACGACGGCACCGCCATCGCCTTCGCCGTCCTCAAGGATCTCTCCGACCGCCTTCGCTGTCGCTCTCTCTTCTCTACTCACTACCACAGTCTCGTTGGCAACTTTATCGAAACTCCTAATGTCAAGCTTGGTCACATGGTTGGTTGCTTGTTATTCGCTTCTTTGTGGCGCCTGTTGCAATTTAACCGTGGGAGCTTCTTCCGGTTACAAACGGTAGGGCAAACAATAGGGAAAGTTAACAATCCTGAAATTTATCCTACCTCGTGGAAGATTCGAGAAAGCGTCCTAGGATCAGCTGTGAGAGGGAGAGAATGTCATAGAGAAGGAGAGACATCCTCGTCGTGCTCGCAATTGCTGGAAGCGTACATCTGACCTCCTGTTGCAGGCGTGCATGGTGGAGAACGAGAACGAGTCGGATCCCACGGAAGAAGTCGTCACTTTCCTGTACAAGCTGGTCGACGGCGCCTGTCCGAAATCGTACGGCTTCTACGCCGCCAAACTCGCTGGCATCCATCTCGAGGTGCGATTTCTTTTCTGTCTTTCATACTTAAACCTACCATCCAGTGTACTGTACTTTAATGACAGCAATGCATTTAACTGTTCTACTTGTGTTCTTTAATGCTCAATCGAACGAACGGCATAATTGCTATTACGCAAAAATTATCATGCATTAAAGCTTTACGTGCCTATTTTCGTAGGAAACTCGCTTCACCTTCCACTATTTCTCAGAATAACTTTTAGCGCTCCTGGAAAATAAATTACCGAGGGGAAACGTAAATTTGAGAGAAAAGCCTATAAGCCTTTTTCACTTCGCGGCGAGTAAGCTTGTCATTTTTTGCAGGTCGTTCGAAATGCTTACAACCGTAGCAAACAGCTGGATCAGATGAGCAGCTGTGTTGTTCAGCAGCAGTTGGCGCGTCTCAAAGCCGCCGCTGCTGATGAGCGGGTGACCGTTGCCGAACTGGCCGCAATGGTCGCCGCCCTGTAGTCATTCATCTTCCTCAGTGACGTCATTTTTCAGTGATTGCTTATGACGTGATGC
>NIUQ01005476.1:0-10693 GCA_002796945.1 Plectus sambesii
GCGTTGAAAGGAAAAGATGGCGCACGGCAGAGCGAAGGCAGCTGTTCCGTCGAATCGACCAAAATCCAGCCGGGCTCACACTTCGTGTCTCCTTCTTTGAGGATGCCGGCTTGACTGACCAACTGAATAGTGCTGCATTCAGTCGGCTGAAATACTGCAAGTTATCACTGAAGCAGCGACACTGCAACATGCCTCGAATATGGGCGGCATCGTGCTCAGCCGCGAGGCAAATTGGCTGATACACACTTTGGCCAAGTGCACTTGCGCGTCAGGTACAATCGTCTCGACCGTCCCCGGGATCGTCACCTGATACACAGGCCGACTCAACCCTGGTTTCCACTGACTTTCTCCGCTTTGAAAAACGACCGTATATTCAAACTGGTTGCCGCAATTTTCTCGAATGAGCTGTCCTAGTTTGTCTTTCGTGGCATTGATCAGCGGCTCCAGGCACGCTTTCTCTATATGACCGCTGATGTTCAGAATAACTTCGAATGACACCGGTGGTGCAGCGAGATCTAAAAGAGCGATTAAAGCAATTTCTCGAACGCGAATCAACGTACCGATGCAACGAGGCAACAAAGGCAAAGACGGGTTGTCATTGATATTATCGAAGGATTGATTATTGCTGCGAGAGAGTCGATGCCATTGGCCGTTTGAGGAGCAGCTGATGACGTCGACGTCGATCGGGTACATTTTTCGACCGTTCTTGCACGATTTATTCGACACGCACATGATGCTACGGCCGACCGGTGTGGGTAAGCACGAGTATTCGTCCTTGTTGATCATCCAGTGAGGGCAATCGCTCACTAAAATTTATTCAATAAAGGCGGCAAAACAGTACAGCACAAGCCGGAGAAAAGAGAATGCATGGGAAGAATTCCCTTATATTCGGGCTCTGCTTCATTCCCTTTGAAACGTGTCATACCTGTAGCCATGAACCAAAAGTGGCAGGAGCCGGTATTGCCGAACTTATCAACAGCAGTAGCGATAACTTCGATCGGTCGATCGATAGGAACCAGCGAACCGTTCGCCGGAGTGTAAGTGATGGATTGGATTGCGGAGGCATCGAGCACAGCCACTGCAGGGAAACTGATCGGCGTCTCCGGAGATGTACTCGATGAAACGTTCACAATTATTGCGTCGCTCGGACATTTCACAATTGGCGCTATTGAATCTGAAATATGAATGTGCTTTACAGAAAGGTGTTGCAATTGTATAAAATTACCTTTATAAATAACCGGGACACTGCAGACGGATTTCAGCCCGGCTTGATCGGTCACTGTCCAGTTCACTTCCTTCACTGACTGGTTGAATATATATGAATCGCTCGTTAGATCAGCGAGAGTCGAAGTGATGACGACGTTGTGTTGGTTGTCTTTGAACTTCGGCCAAGAAACAACTGTCGGTAGAGTGAAATTTTTCATTCCTATCGAGACGGTTATATTTTTTGGGCAGTCGTAGAAAGTGGGTGGGACGACGTCTCGACAATTTGGAACAGGACGATCAAAGTTCGGGATGGCCGACGCATTTCCAGCTGCGGCGTTTGGTGGAAAATTGCAGTAGTCATCGTTGCAGCACAATGTGCAGTCGTCTTCGCCTCTCAAACAGGTGCTCCAATTGGTGATTGATACAGTGCATTCGTTAGCTGGGGCGCAGCCTTTGTCAAGAACTAGTTGTCCATTCGCCAGATGAGAGACTGTAGTCCGGCACACATCGTCGACGGCACAGTGTCGAACTCGATCGGGAGTGCTAGCGCATTCAAGCAGAGAGTTGGCATTCGAGCACTCGTAGCAAAGTGGGCCTAGATAAACAGATGTCGCTTCGGTGAAAAATAATTATGCAATATCGTACCTTGCTTTTCGCACATATTCCCATGGCGCACGTATCCAGGTTTGCAAATGCACACCGTTGGGACTCCTTCCGCACTTATGTTTTTCCATCGACCTTCGACTGTGCATTGCAACTTTGAAGCAATCGGGATTGCAACAGCGCCGTCGACGCAATCGGCATCGACAAAGCGACTGCCAGCAGCGGCGCCGGGTGCCGGTGTGTTTGGAAACACCGACAGGTCCACGGCGTACTAAAAGAGATTGTATTAAGGCTTTCACAGTTCCAAGCGATGGTGCGAAGCGACGCGATGTCTTTTTTGTTCGATCGCGCTAATTTGCGCGTCATAAAGGATCGCATTGCGTCGCGCTGCACCGCGACCATGCATCGCGCTGAAAATAAAGTGCTTACCCGTGGACAGGCAACGCTTCTCACGTCCAGATCGAAGATGGTCGTGCACGAGCCGGTGCCTTGGAAAGCAAAGTAGAGGCCAATTTTCGAAATCGGCGCGGGCAGCTCGAATGAAGCCATAGTCTCGTCAAAAGGTAGCTCGAAAATTTGTTCAAAGTCGTTGACAGTCCAAGGGGCCAGCATCTCGTTGGTTTGCCACCACAGAACTCGAATATTCTCCGCGCAGCCATCGTTAGGACAGCGCTGATGGACGTAGCTCAACCTCACGCGGATCACTTGATCGGAAACGCCGTTCGGCACGCGAATAAACGGCGAGCGAACCCAACTGCAAGTATTGTTTGAGTTTCTTCAAAATTCCCCCCCTCCCCTCCTGTCGCCTATTTTCAAGCAACTGCAAAACAGTTCCTAAATAATACATTTCCTCCTACATGACTACTTGTGTTGAAGTGTTGCATCTATTTCTCAGAAAAATTTAGGTTGCAGTTGAAAACTGACCTGTCGGCATGTTGATTGTTCGACGAGCATATTCGAAGCAATGCGCTGTGATGATCCGGCAGAACGATCCACTAAAAAATCATGTTTAAAGCGATCCAGAAATCCAATAACCCTTACCCCTGCTTCTGAGCTTGCTGAGTACACCTGCCAGGAGTTTCTCTGCGCATTATTCGTAGAATTGTATAAGATCGCTGCAGAAATATCATTAGAGTTTTATTCAAACAGTATACGCTTACTTGTATTTGGTTGGAGACTTTCAGGATTGATTCTTTCTGGGTTGTTTACTTTGCCGTTCGGTACGACCTCCAGCTTGAGAACCATTTTTTCGACAACATCACCTCGGGCTTTGTCCCAAATTTTGCAAGAGTAGGTATCGTTATCAATTGGCTGCAATCATAGGGTTTTTCATACTCGTACTGAGAAACTTCGGTCACCCCTAGCTGTGTGGGATATATCATAATTGTTAATCAATTAATTATGACAAGGATGCTTTACGCCGAGTCAAATACATTAAACTTTGATGCGACTCGCTGCCAGCTTGTCATTCGTAGCTAAAAACAATTTACAGTACATGCCCCAGAGCTAGAGATGACCGCAGTTGCTCTTTAAATCTAAAATTGAAGAGCGTACTCGGACTGGAGCAATTCGAACATCGACGATCCTTGTGTCAGTCTGAACAACTTCAATTCTGCTGTCATCTGTTTGTCGCAATGCGAGCTCATTCGAGCCCTTAGTCCACATGATCTATAATAGCAAAATGTGATGAAGTGCCATAAAACACAGAAGAGGCCTGAGTTCATAAACTGGTAATGACAAGTGTCGCAATGAGAACTGTGGCACGTCTACTCACATTGAACATCTTCTGGTCGCAGTTTGCGCTCATGACGCACCACAAGTCGACAGTGACTCCCTCGAGGACGACCGTGTTTGAGCTGATCATTTCAATACACCTTTGTCTCCTTCTATACTGCTGGTTTAAGGGACTGTCGCCTTGGTTGGTTGAGACGATATCGTTGGTGACGTTGAGCGAAATGACAATTTTTGCTGCGCCTGAGCAAAGCGGTTCGTCGTCTGGATGAATCTCCTTCATCTGCTTGTTGATGTGGGCTTTGATGAGTTGCATGCAGGGAGCAGTTGGGCCAGAGCCAGTGAGAGCGACAATGAACTGAAGAGTGTGATCGGGGGAGCCACCAACGTCATGGACGGCAAGATCGATGTGAGTGCAGTTCGGAAGCGAGCTCAACGTCGTCCGCAACTCGTGCCCTGCTTGCGCTTGAAGGGCACTCTTGCACGGCGTCGATGTCGTTGCGCTTGTCGTGTATTCTACTTGCATCATACTCGAGTACTTCGAAGTGCCCCCGCTCATATCACGTTGCGATGACGCGGCTGAGTTAGGCAACATGCACTTCAAGGGTGCTGCATCTGAAGCTAGGAGCTCTGGTAAAGTACAGTTCGACCTGATGGTCCAACAGAAAAGCAGCTCAGCTACCTGCCTGCTGCAGAAACCCCCCTCTTGGTCTGGCTTAGTAATATATGTACTGTCAGAGTAGACGCTATTGGCGTTTAACGGAATGTACGCATCCATTAACGAACGTCCTAATAGCATACTAATCCACGAGTGCGGTATTAATAGGACCGCTTAGCGGCGAAAACAACCAAGTGACCGATCGAAATGAATCTCGATCTCTAAATGCGCGTGCGCAATACGTTTACCATCCTACGCCTAAGCTAGCAGGCAGGCAGGTGGACAGTATTTCTCTGTTGGGGGGGGGGGGACCGTAATGGTGTTTTAATCGTACCGCTCAGCGCGAAACCTTCTCCCAGGCACCGTAAGGAAACCTGCTCGTCGATGTTGAACTGTCTCCTTTGTCGATTCAAAGCATTCAAAGCTCCAGCAACTTCCATCGATGGCGGCGGGTCGATTGCGCATTTCTTTGCTAAAATGCAATGAAGATGATGCAACAGAAGTAATCCGATTCAAGAGTTAGTCGACCTTCACAAGTCGGCACGCTATTAGACCAAGTTTGATCCGACTGACACGACAGTACAGAGGAACCAATCAGCTCGAAGCCAGGTCTGCATGCAAACCATGCTGTTGAGCCGACGATAAATTCCGATTGCGACACAAACATGGTACCGTCCATTGGCGCAGCGATTCTTGGACAACTGATAGCTAAAATATTTCCACTGTTCATATGTTAGCAACATGTTGCTGCTGTTATTCTCCCTACCTATGCATTTCGGTGCTGAATGACTGACCCAACGAGGCCGATTTTCAAACGGATACTGGAAGCAGACTCGACGATTAGGACCAACGAGCAAATAATTGCTTTCGCATGTGTATTCAACAATGTCGCCCGCGAAGAAAGTCTGCTGGTCTGTTGTCAAGCGTCCATTGTAGAAACTTTGTCGGGGATCGTCGCAAGGTATTTCTGCAAAAGTGGAAAGAATTTGAAATTTTTCGAATGCTTTGATGAAGAATGGCATTACTGGAGCAGTTTGGTTGCGGAACTTGACCAAATTGAACGAATGACCATTGACCACTAGACTGGCAGGTGTAAGCGATTGGCTGATATGCACTTTCGTAGATGTTTCCCTCGGTGCAATAGTAGAGTACGGTGGAATTGACGAGGTAGAGACCGTGAGTGGGAGAGCGAACCATTCTATCGTTGGACGGCGGAGGTGCTTGACACCGCTGGTCTACACAACACGTAATCATTGAAGGAGGTAAGCAGAAAATGTTGTCTTACTAATGCACGATTGATTGATTGCAAGAAATGCTTTATGACTAACGAGGGCCGTTCGATCCGGGGTGAACAACCACTTCTCGGGCGGACAATCGCACCGGTAGCCGCCTTCTTCGTTGACGCATTTATCGGGATAGTCGCACAGCGTCAGACCTGCCGCGCATTCGTCGATATCTGCAAAATTTTCATTCAGTACTTTCGTGTAATCACTGAAGGACTTTATCGTACCGACGCACGTCTTTATTAGAGAAGTCGTCACAGTTGTCTGTTCCATGACGCTGCTCGTCGTCGGGTCTAA
This sequence comes from Plectus sambesii, assembly GCA_002796945.1. Lineage (NCBI taxonomy): Eukaryota > Metazoa > Nematoda > Chromadorea > Plectida > Plectidae > Plectus > Plectus sambesii. The sequence continues at coordinate 5,779 of NIUQ01005476.1, forward strand.
ATAATCGAAATTCAAACGCAATCAACATAATCAAACATTAAGATGACGCTTTCTTAAGGGAAACTACAGTCACCTCTATCTGTGTAGAATGTACTGCAAATTTTTGTTAGCTACTCATGACACGCTGGCCGCTAATGCGATTAATGCAGATTACAATTATTATACTACTATGGGGTCTTGTCATGTGTAGCTAACTATGGTTACAGTACTTTCCCCACAACTAGAAGTGACTGAAATTCTCCTTTAAAAAAGTTAAGTGCAAGGTGAAGAAAGCTTTGAGGAAATATGAATCGTGAATTACAGTCGTAGCATGAAGAAGATGATGCTGTCGTCATTCTGCTTGTTGTGGGAGTCTGTATCGTGCTAGTATACGATTGCGACGTGGTTGTTGTTGCTATTGCTGTGGATGTGGTATCAATCTGACTCGGGCTGGTGATCGCAGATGCTGTTGTGGATTGCGTTACATTCGTGTTTGCTATTGTTAACCAATGTTGCGTCGTTGAGCTCACTCCGACAGTTGCCGCACTTGTATCTGCAGCTGTAACTACTTCCGTAGTAAGCGTTGGCATATATTCTGACACCGAAGTTGCAGTTGTTGGATAAGCTGTTGAATTTGTTAAATTGAAGGCGCCTATACTGTATGATGCTGTAGTTGCCTGAGTTGAAGTTTGTTCAGTAGTAACGTTTGACAAATACGGAAGTGTTGGTGAAAAAGTTGTCACACCATCTGAAGTGAATGGCGCAAAGGAAGCTTCAGGAAGTGTTGATAGTGTTGAAGATATTGGCGACGAGGGTACTATTGAATTGGCTTCAGTCGTGCCGTTGGAAGAAGCGACAGAGGTCGTTGATTGCAGTCCCATTGAAGTTTTCGTCTCTGTCTGTTCTGATGAAGCAGTCGATGATGTACCAGCAGTGTTTTCTGTCGTTCCATTAGCACTTAAGGTGATCTCTGAGGCTTGTGTTGTATCAATTGTAGCAGAGGTTGGAAACGAAGCCGTAAATGCAGTGTGGTTTACGGTTGGGATAGTTGTCGTATCTATAGGAAGTAAAGTGGATGTTGTTGTTGTTGTTGTTGGGGTAGTAGTACTTCTTGTTGATGTTGATGTTGATGTTGATGTTGTAGTTGTTGTTGTTGCTGTAGTAGTACTTCTTGTTGGTATTGATGTTGTTGTTGTTGGTGTAGTAGTACTTCTTGTTGATGTTGGTGTTGGTGTTGTTGTTTGTGTTATTTTTATTGCAGTAGTAGTAGTAGTTGTTGTTGTTGTTTGCGTTGGTGCTGCTGTTGTTGCTGCTATACTAGCTGAATTGGTTGAATCGTTAAACTTTGCTGTAACTGCTGTAGTTGGTTCGGTATCAGTTGATTGTGTCGATAAGAAAGTTGTTAATTCTGAATCCGCAGTTGTTGGCATACTATCTGTGCTTGAGTATGCGGTCTCTGTTGTGACTGACGGTGAAATTGTATAGGAGATTGATTTGTTATTAATTGCTGCGGTTTGTGTACTGTCTGAATATTTGAAAAGTGAAAAAAGCAAGTAGAAAGCTAAGTAAAGTACCAGTTGAATAGCTTTGAGCGGTGAAAAGAGAGCGACAGAAGAGAGGATGCATTTTGCAGATGTCGCAATCCTGTTGCTTACAGACGAATTTAGCGTTATTAATCCTACCTGGTGACGTCCACTGCTCCACGTATCCTTTTTGGCAAGCGCAGTTGTAAGTACCGATCAAATTTTGGCAAGCGCCGTTGCTGCAGCGGTTGGGAGTCAAACATTCATTGACGTCTGTAAAAATATGTTACAGAGATCTTCATTGATTGGCATCATGATACTGTCGACTTACCTTCAATAGTTGGTATCTCAGACCACATGAGATTTTCATTGCAAACTACACTGCTGGGACGCGCCTGGAATCCGCGATCAGCTATAACTGTCGTCTGCCCGAAGACGGATTCGCTGATTTGATCGAAACGGCCGTGGGGTAAGGGGTAGGCGAAGCAGGCTGTCTCTGAACGTAGTAGAAGCGCGTTGAGCTACGCTGTGATGCTCGAATTAACGTATCTGACTACCCACCTCGACAATGGAAGTTTGCTTCCGACCACATCCCATTCGCTTGGCAAAAACGATATGGCGGTGCGCCAAAAGTCTGCGCGGTCATTCTGGAGCATTTGTACAGCGCTCGACTATTCAACCGAGTGCCATTCGACAGTTGCATCACTATCGCTTCGTGATAGGGCTTTGGCGTGCCGCAGTCGATCACTGCAATTACAACCTTTAATCATATGCGAATTGAGTGCAAGGGGTACATTGACAAGCGGGATTTGGCTCCCATTTCTTCGAAGAAGTGCATATGGACTCGGTGTGCAACGGTCGGTAACCATATTCGCAGCCGTACGTGAGACGATCGTCTAGTTGCAAGCCGGTGATGCTTAGAAGGTAGCCTTTGTCAACAGTCGGGACGGGTAAGCAGTAAGCTCCTAAAATAATCATCTACAAGCAGTATATGTTTAACTAATGCACCAACTTTTGCAATTCGGTGGTTCTGCCGACCATTTACCGCCGGCTACACACATAATACTCGAGACGCCTTGAATGACGTAGCCTGCTTGGCAGGCAAACTGAACAACCGATAAGTACTCGTTTCCAAATGTGTACACGGGTTCCTTGAGCAAGTCGGATAAGCCGTTCAGCGTGGGGCAGTCTGCAATCGCATACTGACTCAATTTTTTAAGATTCTAAGCCTACCTATAGAAAACGATGCCGTAAAAGATCCCCACACTGTCCGTTCCGGTGCTATTTTGAATGACACTGTCAGAATGCCATTCTTTGATCGAATTCTTCGGGTCGATGAGCTGGGGTCGATCGAATTAAGCGCGGAAGTACCGCTTGATACCTAAATATCGACGCTCATTGGAAACAGTCTTGAAGCCCATTCCACAAAACTGTTGTAACTCTAACAGTTATAATAAAAACAGTTTTATGAAACAGCCCTGCCCCAGGTAGCCAAATTGATCGACTGAGCTTACAGTAATCCGGTCTTGATCTCTCAGATTTAGCGAGTCAAAGTATAGTATGAACTCTTGAGTCTCTCCATCGGTGTTCTGCGGCGCTTCGAGATCCCAAGAACAGCTGAAGGGGGAGCGAGGCGCGATTCCCGTACGAGCGCCTGGGGACTCGATCGAACCCGATTCAACCGATATCTTTTGTCCCTCGCACGCTGCAAGCCACAAAGTTTACGATAATCGAATAGAGTTCACGAACATTGCTGGTAGTGGATAACGAATCCGACGGCGCCGCGACTGTTCTCCGCGCTTCGAAAGTATACGGTCATTATTGGACTCGACGATGAAATGCTCGTGGGAGGCTGTACTTCCGACGAAAAATCGCCAATGGTCGAGTTGCTGACGGCAAGACCATCATACAGCCTCAGAATATCACCTTCGGCGATAACAAAGCGAGAAAACTGCAAAAACATGCATAAAAGCATAAAATAATAAAGCAGCTGCCTCACTTGAATGCTGACAATTCCATTCGGACTGGGATTTCTAATTATCCAATTGCATCTTTGGTCAGGAGCATAAGTAACAAAATCAGATCCATAGTATCCAGGAGGAGAAAAGTTGCCGCTGAAATCTTCAAATATCCGATCGCAGTTCTGGATAGAAGCTGAAAAGATATCGCTGCTTAATTTGAAGGCACATTTCGAAGCAGCAAACGCACTGTCGAGCGTGTAGCTGATGTGAAAACCCTGTCGTTCGAGCTTGTCGTCGCTTGTGAACTTTAGAATAACAATATTCGATTTCGATATCCATTTTTCGCCAGTTTTTGTGTCTGAGTAGCGTTGTTCATCGGCGAGGGACGCCGACTCGCCGTCTTGAATCAGGAGCACATCGTGCAGCGGCTCCAGGTCGAATACGTTAAACTGCAAACAAAGCCGAGTGAACCAGCGTGATTTGAGGTTTTGATACATTAAAATCTGGACATTAGAGCATACAGAGGGTATGAGAAATTTTATTATGTGCAGTCTTTTGTACCGTTCTAGGGTTGCCGGATAACAGGTAATGCCGGTCGAACAACAAAAGAACTAATTCGATTCTCATTTTTGGCGCAACAGCCAAATTTGCTTGCTTTTCAGCAGTGTATGCCAAAACTGTTGGGCTTAAAAGCAGCAGTTTGTGTGCATATTAGAGGAAAATTTGGCAAAATCAGGAGAATTTCTCTGTGCCACAACCAAAAATATTCTTATATTCGAGGTCTCTCGCGTGTTGTAGCATGGCAGAAGATACAACGTCATCAGACACCTCCTTATATCCTGTTTTACTGAATAAGATCTCGCTACCTGCAGGGCGATTCGCGATCCCTGACCAAGCTGAAGGCGCCATTCGCATTTAGTATTCGACGCGTAGCTATTGGGAAAACCGGGGGAGAAGATTTCGCCGGATGGGGACGTTCGAAGTCCGTCGACGCACTCGTTGGGCGGGCAGTTCTGTTTCTGCTCGTCGCTGTTGTCGTCGCAGTCCTGGATGCCGTCGCAGCGCGCCTTATCGTTGATGCATTTGCTACTATCGTTGCAACGCCATTCTCCTATAATGTACAATATTACTAGCTTAATTATCTAAAAAAGCTCTAAGGCTCATTGTCGAGAGCTGAAAGATTTTTAAGGCCCTGTTGAAGTATAAATAACATTCTCCATAAAATCGAAAAGTATTTGCTTGTAATCTCCTTTTCGCTAAACGAAATATTAGCAATGCAGCAGTGAATCCAACAGAATGGCATATTTTTGAGAAAACCGAGCAATAGCTGTGGTCGTCAGCCGACAGTGAAGTACCTTCGAAGCAGGCGATTGTTTCGCAAAGGAACGGCTTGCTGGTGTCGCAAGCGTCGATGGCCCAGCCAAACATCGTTTCATTTTCCCAGTCGAGGTT
>NIUQ01005477.1:0-10684 GCA_002796945.1 Plectus sambesii
CGTTGGTGCGGCTCGCACACCTATTGGATCGTTCCGATCGTCGTTGTCCAGCGTGCCGGCCACGACTCTCGGCTCGATCGCGATCCGCGCCGCTGTGGAGCGTGCCGGAGTCTCACCGTCCGCTGTGCAAGAGGTACTTCACTCTCTTCCATTTGTAGTCTTCCACCACCATTCATCACCTCATTATTCAAATTAGACATATTTCCAATCAATTTCGTCCTCTTTGCATTCAATTTTGAACATCAGTTTGACTAAACTGAATACAGGTTGATGAATTTGAATATAAAAGTGACGAATTTTTATGAAAGACATTGTAAATCTTTGTTCTTATTCCTATCATTGCAGGTGTACATGGGCAACGTTTGTCAAGCCAATCTTGGCCAGGCGCCATCGAGACAAGCGACGCTGGGCGCCGGTCAGTCTTCACTTTTAAATGCATTGGAGAGCGTTTGATTAAAAGATCTCGATGAATCCAGGGTTTTCTCTTCAAAATCCTGAATTCTTCCCCTCTCTTAAATCCAGTCTTAGGATTCGACTCGAAAATTCTTGAAATATCAGCTTTTGTTTTCTGAATCCAACCACATTAAGTATACTGGCGAAGCGAATATGACTGAATTTCATGAACAATCACCATTATTTACAGATCTTGTATTATATATTATTTTTAAGATTTATGCAAATCTGGCCACACCCATTTTACTATCACATCTCACTTTTGTCCGCAAAGTGGGGTGTTACATACTATTTTCATGTTCAATTAGACAATTTCCAAATGTAGTTTGATACCTTGTTGAATCAGTTTCATATAAACATGTTCAGATTGCTTTTAAAAGTGTTCGATTTGAATTGTACAATTTTGGACATTAATTGTAAAGTATCCTTGCAAAAGTGGAAATGGTGTAAACGATTGTTTGTTGCAGGATTGGATATTTCAACGCCGACGACGACTGTGAACAAAGTGTGCGCAAGCGGCTTGAAGGCGATCATGATGGCATCGCAAAGTTTGCACTGCAACCACCAGCAGGTGATGGTGGCGGGCGGCATGGAGAGTATGAGCCAGGTGCCCTACTACATGTCGCGTGGAGAATCTCCCTACGGTGGCGTCAAGCTCGTTGTACGATCTTTATCATCTTTCTCTTATATTAGGTTATAACATTAATAATTTCGTTCACTGCATTTTTTACTCGAGGTCTGCTAGTTTTTCCAAACAGCGCGTCGAACAGTTCTTACAAAGATGGGATTATGTTATCGAAAGAGAGGATGATAATGTTGTTGATTAATATGCCACGGTTTTTGTATAATGATCGTTTTTCGATATAGCAGAGTTCGTTTATTTTGGTTTCATTCATACTGATATTACGCTTACAGCGGTTTCGCTTATATCGGAAATTTTAGGCGGTCCTCCTAATACCGTTGTAAACTAATTTCCCTCTATTAAAAAACACATTACGTACGTCACAACCCATTCCTATCCAACTTTCCACCAGTTGTCTTCATTCAGGATGGCATTGTTCAAGACGGACTCACCGATGCCTACGATCATATCCATATGGGTAATTGCGCCGAGAAGACTGCCAGCGACTTTGGCATCGGTCGAAAGGAACAAGACGAGTATGCCATCCAGAGCTACAAGCGATCGGCCGAAGCTTGGAAGGTGAGGCGAGAAGTTTGGTTTGATGGAAGTATTTGATGGCTTTGAAAAGTTGCCCAATTAACCCCTCTTTCATGAAACTGTTGCTGTTACGATTGCGTAATTACAGTGATTAGTCAGTTCGCGAATTATTCATAACCCTTTACCAATGACCAAGAAGAAATTTCCGCGATTAACCATAGGCAAACGGGCGGGTATAATTCTTTTGTTAAGACTTCACATCGCTTCACATCGTTCAATCTATCATCAGCGAATGTTTAATTCAGAGTGGTGTAATTGCGCGCGAAATCGTTCCTGTCACTGTCAAATCGAAAAAGGGCGAGGTGGTCGTCGACAAAGACGAAGAGTTCACCAAGGTCAACTTTGACAAGATTGCTCAACTGAAAACAGTCTTCAAAAAAGGTGCGCGCTTTGAATTGATGTACAGTGCAAATCACGGATAGCGACTTTGGTCGTTAAAATTACATTCAAATTGACGCGTCTGGGAGTGGCATGCGTGCTTAAGGTATCGAAGTGTAGAATTTTTGTTTGACGCGAGGCGCTCTGGATGCTCTGGATGTTGTTCTGGACTCTCTGGATGCTCCTATCTGTTCACGCGCGGCGTTCCGGATGCTCCCTTCAATTTTTGTTCTATTGTCAGAAATTCTAACATATCATAAATTTTCTATTTTTGACCGCCGTCTGAGTCCGATTCAGAAATTGTTTCTGATATGATGACTAATACTGTTTCCCTCTAGCCAAGAGTAGAGCTGTAAGCACGGTAGCAAGACTGACTGTACCCTATTTGCAGACGGCACTGTGACTGCGGCGAACGCGTCGACACTGAACGACGGAGCGGCGGCGGTTGTGCTGACGACGGCGGACAAGGCGAAGGAGCTCGGCTTGAAGCCGCTGGCGCGCATTTTGGCCTTCGGCGATGCCGCCGTCAAGCCGATCGACTTTTCAATTGCTCCCTCTTCCGCCATCCCCAAGGTTGGTCGATCAATGGCTGATTTTATAAAACTAATGTAAATTTAAAATCTGGAAATGTAGTTATATTTCTGCATTGTTACTATCATACGATTTGGGTGCAAAATTGTTATGACAATTCAGAAATGTAATTACATTCTGATATGATATATTTGCAATGGTTTTATGAAATTGATCTCAAATTGTGTGTGGCTTGATTGAGAAAAACTCTCGCTTCTTAGGTATTGGCCATGGCCGGACTGAAGGTTAGCGACATTGACCTGTGGGAGATCAACGAGGCGTTCTCCGTCGTCATCCTCGCCAACATCAAGAAGCTCGGTATCGACCCCGCCAAAGTGAACGTTCACGGTGGCGCCGTATCGCTCGGCCATCCTATTGGGTTCGTTTAGTGAAATATCGCCCTAATATGGTCTCAAGTATGTTAAAATCAGCAATGCACTACATCCACTTTAATCTAGAGTTGTAATTTAAAGTATTCGTAATCAAAAGCACATGGGTTTTATTGAAGGCTATTTTGTGAAGAAATGTAATGAAAAATAAGTAAAACTTGTGATATAAACGGGCTATGACGGGGTGAAACGGTATACTGTATGGAAATGCATTACTGTGGCCAGTTTCATAAATTATTTGAAAAATAGGAATCTAATTAAATTTCTCCACTCTTTACTTACATTAGTTTACGAATTCAGTCCGTGAGGGCATGAAAAGGGGCCATAAAGGTGTTAAGCCATTTTTACGGATAGTTCATAGGCAGCGAAGTACAAAAGACGTTGATTTCAGCATGTCCGGCGCTCGATTGGCGGTTCATTTGGTGCACGCTCTCAAGCCGGGTCAGAAAGGAATGGCAGCTATTTGCAACGGCGGCGGCGGCGCTGCTGCCCTTATTCTCGAGAGATTGTGATGTATATTCCAACAGAGATTATCGCAGATTTTTTGCAGTCGAATAGATCTTTGTGCTATTGTTTGGAAGCGCTATTTTGCTTCATCTAGGTGTCAATGAATTACCATATCGATAAAGATTGTTCAATCTCAGTTTCGTTGGCATCTGTTAGCGGTTTTCTTCCGACCATCTACAGCAGTTTTCTTCAATTCAGTGCATATTATGCAAATTTTCGTACTGTACCCGTTTTGATTTAGTATGGATTACTTGTTACAAACAAGAGCGCGTCTTGATCGAATTGATCGGCCTTTTTAGATGTGTACTCAAAGCCGATTTTAGAACATTATCTGCAGACGACACCGACGTCTAATTTCCGATTCCTTCAATCGCTTACTTGTTCCTGAGAATGTTACTAGCACGACAGTGTAATCGTCGACATGGCTATATCTCTGATCGACTCTTCGGAGAAGTGTGGGCTTCGCGAACGTCAGTTGGCTGACCGCCATCACCATCGAAGCACCTTTCGAACAAGTTGGCATTGAGTACACGGGAGAGGTTCGTCACTGTTCTGTTTATGAGTATAGTTATTTCTGTAACATGGTCACGTGACCAGGGGAAAATTATAGTGCAAGCCGATTTCGATCAGACGCCGGTGAGACAAATTTAGCTGCGCTCGTTGATGTTGTCTTTGTCACGGTCGTTGATTGTTTTCCCATCGCGTCATGTCTTACACAATATATCAAAAATGAGAGCCGACTGGCGCGGTGCCAGTGCGGCAAGTTGAATATAGCATTTGGAATGGCTTCCCGCGGAACTTGAAACAGTTTTAATGTAACTGTAACAAAGAATAGTATAAAGTTCCGATTGAGCTTACGTTTGTACTCGGTTAATGGCCATAATGCCAATTCTACTTTCTTATGTGCAAGTTAGTCAAATTGCAGTGCTCTGATTATAGGTCTGTTGGACGCTACACTCTGCTGGTTCGGCTTGAAGTGATGGCTTCGCCCTGGAGTCGTACACGCACTCACACACCCTGCGGCCAAGTTTCTCTCCATCCGTCTAACTTCTGTTTCGCCTTGTTATCCGCCATACCTATGGGTATTAGATCTTTTGTGCTGTTATTTCAACTGAAACGGCGAATATTTATAGTTATACTTTGGCGAAGACAGATGCGAAGGTGGCTGATGTCACATTGATCCAGATGACGGCCCATTCGCACTAATATCGTGTATCGTCTTTAACAAACTGCATCGTACTGGCGACGTTGGCCATCTTTCAGAAACTCGACATTCGTATCGATAACGTCGATGAACATCTTGCACAAACTCGACATTCGTGCAGATAACGTTGATCGTCTTGCACGAACTTAACAACGCGCAGGCCAAAATAAACACCTATTTGGCTGCTTAATTGCTCTAAACCGTCTCTCTAGATGCCGCGTTGATTGCATTTATCATTCAAAATGTTTGCCTTTAGCGTAACGGGTGGTCAATTTTTTGTGTCGACTTGGTGTACACATTTTAGTTTCGTGAGTAGGGCGAGTAGAAGTATTAGTTATGGTCATCAACCACAGAAACTATCGCTCTATTTCATTCAATTTGTACCTCGTAGAGTGCTGGATGGCTTTTTATTTGAAGATTTTATTGTCAATGAGCTTTTGCGATGTTATTGTGATGCAAAGGATTTCGCAATTTCTTTTATTTCACATTGACGCGCGTCGACGTTTGTGCTTGATACCTGTTGATACCTAGCATAAACGAGCGATCTTCGACATTCCGTGTCCAATACGCTAGCCTGAAGCGACCGGTGTATCATAATCCGGAAGCATTGCAATATTTCACCAAGTGTTGTGACGCCATGCTGCTAAGGTGAGACGAAAAGTGGCGCGAGTCGTGCGGGTCGCGCATTGAATGGTTCACGTGGGTTAACGTGCGTTCACGTGTTGTGGCTGCCGATAAGGGCGAGGAAGTGACGATATATAAACTTCGGCGTTGCCACGCGTCCCCCAGCATCCCCCAACACCCCGTTTTCGTTGTAATCCATTCGGCCGCCGTCGTTCAGTAACGTCATCTCGGCAGCATGGTTCGCAACGTTCAGTCGACGACTATGTCGAGGTAATTGACAGTTATTTGCGGGAAAATTCCAGGTTGACGCCAACGCTCTGCGCAGTCGTCTGTCGGCAAACATATGTCATCTTCTATGCAAGTGGGTTGGCGATAGTGCAGTGTGCTAAAGAATGAATATTGACAGCGTGTTCGCGCAGGACGTGGTGGTTGTCTCGGCAGTGCGCACGCCGATCGCCGCATTTCGCTCGTCTTTTGCTGATGTCTCCCTGAAGCAGCTTGGAACGACTGTTGTCAGCGAAGCCATCAAACGAGCAGGTACACTGTGATATTCGGGTCGTTATTTGGGGAACAGGTAGTTTTACTCGAAGAATAAGAGAGATTGAGTTGCAATATAGGATATTTTATGATCGCGCAATACACACACTGATTGTGATTCAACATAAGGGGGCGAAGAGTGGACAGTGACATCACATACACATTAGTTATACTGCCCTCACATGAGAGGTTGAATGCGAGGTATGAGACCAACAGGTTTTTCCAAAAAAGCGCCTCACTTGTTATCCATTTTTTAGGAGCGTTAAAATTTTTTGTGAGACAGTTCAAGGTGAACCGAGTTTTCCTTGAAAGTAGATGTTTAAAGCTTCCATGCGTAGTATTGTTTGCGCTGATATAGTCGCTAGAAGTTATTTTGCAGCTTCAGGAAAATTGTATACAGGCTTGGGGGCGCTTTTTCGTAAAAACTCGGTTGTTTATTCGGAGATAGCGAAGGGACAATACGATCAAGTCGGATAAGCGCAAAGGGATCAAGGGAGAGTTTTTTATACAAGTGTGTTAGCGCGACCAAGCAATTGTCAAAACGGAAGTAGAAAATGTATATCGTAAACTGATGCTCCAACAACATCGACTTTCCTTTTTTGATTGTTTTTATTGGACGATCGAACGATGATGCATCAATGCGGCATTCATGCGGAACAGTTTGCCAGCTACACGCATCCTAATCAGTTCCGATTTTCTTGTAATTTACTTCCGCTATGCAGCCTTGGCATAAACTGCTGCAAACTATCTACAGTACATTCCTTTGAGCTAGTTCTTCCTGCAACTACCCTTAATGTTCGACGCACTTAAACGAAACGAAACGCTTTTTGTACTTCTGCCAAAATATCAATAACTCTCAACGCTCGCAGGAAATAAAGCACACCTATATGAACGCACTTATTGGAATGGCTCGCTTTGTTGAGTCCATGTTGCATCTGTGGATAAATTAACATTCTCATATCAAAACTGTCGTGGGGTGCGGTCGGACCAGCGATTGTTCTGTGCTATCATGCTTATATCATTCTTGCTACCCGCTCTTCCAGTAGTCGGTCGGTTCTCCGCGCTACTCTGTATCCTTCTTACCCTGCGTCTTTCCTTATCGTACGACCGCTCTCGTCGGAATAAATTGTTGCCCAAACCCCAACAAAAACATTATAGCTTTTTTAATACGGGATCCATAGCGTTAAGTACACGATAGTCATAGCTATCTTTGCAGTGTGAGAGGTTATACCTATCGTTTTGCAGGCATTCGACCGGAAGATGTCGAAGAGGTTATTGCCGGCTGTGTTCTTCCCGCCGGTCATGGCCAGAACATCGCCAGGCAGGTCTCCATTGCTGCCGGTGAGTGACTTCGCTATTCACTTGCATGCAATAACACTTAAAGTTTATTTATTCGTCTGAACAAATGACGCCATTTTGAATGAAAACCACGTTCGTTCATTCTGTGCGTGCATCAAACCTTTAATCGATATCGGCCTGATTAATAAAAGCGTCAAATTGATCATTTTCGTGGCGTTGTATTTGATGAAGCTTTCGCCACTCTTGCGAATCATATTTAACTTCATGTATATAAAGAGCGCGCAGAAATTGGCAATTAAACGCGTGTGGCGTTCAGCCGCAGAAACGAAATTTGATGATCCTACAAAAGTGTCGATTTCTCAATTACATTTAAACGTTCAAATGAAGTGAAAAATGAGAGTGTTTATTGTATTTCCGATTCTCCTGCAGGTATTAGGGGAGGATGTCGGTGCCGTTGGGACTCAACGGTGCTTATTAGCGATCAACATCCTAACAATCCACTAATGTAAGAGAGTGGTTGAAACGCAACCGCTAGGCGGTCAAAGAATAAACCAAGTGACCGATAAAAAAGAATCAAAATCAATCGCTGTGACTGCACGATATAACAATGTTTATGTAGGGATTCCCGTTTCGGCGCCGGCAATGACAATTAACAAAGTATGCTCGTCGGGACTGAAGGCGATCATGTTGGCGGCCGAATCGCTAACGGTCAGCGACCATCGAGTGATCGTCGCCGCCGGGATGGAGAGTATGAGTCAGGCGCCTTTTTTCCTCGACCGCGGCGATACTCCTTACGGTGGACTGAAGCTTATTGTAAGTTGGCTTATGTCGAATTATACCATCTCCACTTTAATAAAGATATTTTCCAATTCTAACAGGACATTTTCCATATTGATTTTTTTATTAATTTGTCCTTTGGATTAGAAAATGTCTTATTTGAATTGAAGAGTATTCTTATTAAATTTGGAAATGATATACTAATGGAGTCGAATAGATGAGAGCTGCCTTTGTGTCAAAATGGAGGCAGAGAGCCTCAACTAACTTGGATTTCGAAGGGTATCCCACGATTATATTTTATAAATCGGTTGGAATCAAAATTGTTGTAATTGTTAAAATTGTAAAATTGAATTATAAGCGTTGATTGGTGTGATGTCGTTGAATTTTAAAGTGACATAAAGCGTATCTTTTGCATAGATAACGTCAAGGAGAACCTCAGGGAGGACGGTTTTCCTGTTACTGATGAAGAAATTTTGAGAGTATACACATTACAGTTATACAAGTTTTATGAAATTGGCCCTAGGCGGTCCCGATCGGTCGATAAAGGCAGCTCTCTTCTTTATTATTTCTCTTCTGCCCTCTCTCTGGGTGGGTTTCACATCGCGTACTTTAGCTAAAGTCGGACTTAAGGCCTATCCTTTATCATTGCGTAAAGTCCGACTTTAGTTAAAGTACGCGATATGAAACCGGCCCTCTGACACGTGAACGACTCCTACCATCATCTCTGAATGCATTTAGGATAGTATTCTAAAAGACGGATTGACCGATGCTATGCGTGATGAACCGATGGGACTTTGTGCCGAAAAAACGGCGGAAGATTACAATCTGAGCAGAGCCGATCAGGACGCATTTGCTATCGAAAGTTATCGAAGAGTCGCCAACGCCTGGCAAGTAAGCCGATCCCTTAATTACGATGACATGACAATACGCGACACGACAATCCGCGATATGATACTTTTGCGACAATTCGCGACATAACGTGAAATCTATGCGACAATTCGCGACATACGTAATGTCGCGAATTGTCGTGTCGCGAATTGTCGCAAAAATATCATGTCGCGGATTGTCGTCTCGCGAGTTGTCCGTTTCCCCTTAATTACACGTTCCTCTTCGGTCGCCGTCCCCTGTTGCTATAGTTATGACTAATTCGGTTAATTGTTATTGAAGAGGAGCTGCGGTTATCTCTAGCCGAAATGTATGTCCCTTGCTTTCAGCTCTCTATGACAAGCTGGCTGCGTGTTATTTATATCTGTTTATTTTGGAATTAACTTACCGCTAAGCGGCTTATTATAGGTAGTTGAAAACAATTTACCGTACATTTCTTTCGGCTAGAGGTGACCAGAGTTTCTCTTTAAATGTCGGGCTTTATTGTTCCGACCAACACGCTCTAAGACGCATTTAGATGTGTCAACGTTGTCAACCTTGACCGTTTTACTCGAAAGAGTCAAAATTCTGTTTGATCGAAAAAATGACCAACGCAAGCTTAATGACAGAATAAAAGCACGTTAATCGCGTTGCAGTCGGGTGTGTTCGCGGACGAAATAGTTCCAGTGACAGTGAAGCCAAAACGGGGAGCAGAATATGTAGTGAAAGAAGATGAAGAGTACAAGAAGCTGAACGAGGCGAAGATGCCGACGCTGCAGCCCGCGTTCCGAAAGGACGGCAAGGGAACGATCACGGCGGGAAACGCCAGCAGTTTGAACGACGGCGCTGCCGCACTCGTTCTTATGACTGCATCCAGAGCCGCCGAATTAAACCTCCGCCCCTTAGCCAAGATCATCGCCTTCGCTGAAGCCGGCACCGCTCCCGTCGACTTTTCCATCGCCCCCTCATTGGCCATTCCAAAAGTATGTCTTTTATTTTGATGTTGTGTTGGTACGGCGTAGAATGAAAGTGAGTAATTTAATTGGGAGGCGAGTTATTTGAAATTATGGCGAATGAGTGGTGCAGTATAGATTAGTGCAGTTTCGCGAGTTTAATCAGCCGGTTTCGTTTCGCGGACTCTAGCTGAAGTCGTGTTTAATGGGCGTGACTTGGTTGCGCTGGCGAAATGATTCTGGCTGATTTCACGATGAATTGCCAATATGTTCAGATCGTATGTTATAAATTCTTGTCAAAGTGCATACAAATCTGGCCAGAAGTGTTTATCCAGCGCAGTTATGTTGTACCCTTAGAGAATATATTCGAGCATTGCGTTTGGCAGGGTTTTAACTAAAGTGCGCGATAAGAAAACCGATCCAATCAGTGCCGCTCTCGGCCATTCCTGCAGTTACAGTAAAACCTTGATAAATGCAGCCATTCCTGGCCCTATCTTCAATACTTTGCAAGAATGATAGTCGTTTCTTGGTTTTTGCGTGCGTAAATTGATCGAAAGAAGCGCTATCGACTTTCGCAGCAGTTTGCCTTATTCAATCTAAGACTTCTTGTTACTGATCGGCTAATGTTGACTATATAAAGTGTAGTAGACGGCAGCCGCGAAAACATCCACTTATCCGAGTGCCGCATTTATCCGCGCCACGCTTATGCGCTTCCAACTATATTGAATTATTCAGGCGCTTAAACGAGCGAATTTGACGAAGGACGACGTGGACCTCTGGGAGATCAACGAGGCGTTTTCGGCTACCGGGTTGGCCAATATCAAAGAGCTCGGTCTTGATCATTCCAAAGTGAACATTCACGGCGGCGCCGTTGCCCTTGGTCATCCTATTGGGTACGTTGCAACAACAG
>NIUQ01005478.1:0-10684 GCA_002796945.1 Plectus sambesii
AGTCATTAGTATTTGGACCGATTTGCTGTAGTTTTCAATCGCGTTTGAAATTTGATACGACGATGTAATCATCAACTCCCGTAGTGTGTGATATTGCAGCGCGTCTATTACGAGCCTACAATTTCGTCTTTGATTGCCAAGAATGAGTAACGAATTTGTATTAGTTAATTACTGCTATTTGTGCATATTAATCTAGTGGGATGTCTGGGTACATTGGCACTACGCGCTTCCGCGCACGCATACAACTAAATTTTGTGATTCTTTTCTCTGGCACTTTCTCTGTTCTTCAAAGCCACTGCACACCTCTTTATAATGAAGAATGTGGATAGTGACATTTCTTGTCTTTTCTGAATTTTGCGAATACCGGAATTGTGCTCTGGGATCGAATTCTGAAAAGTGACTAAACGCAGTACGTTTTTTGTTAGCATTACCACACAAAATATAGGGGGCACAGCTCCTTGCTCTGTTTAGTTGCCCCTATGTTTTGCGTGGTAATGCTAACAAAAAACGTACTGCGGTTAGGCGCTTGTCGAATTCTGAGAATCATAACAGCTTTCGCAGCCATAGTTACAATTCCTCGAAGCGTAATATTGAACAGTAAAAATATGTTACTTTTTCGCGTGAAGGCAATAGTGTGAAACGAAAGTTCACTGTTCGCGATGAATATGAACATTCTCATCTTAGTTTACTCTTACTGGTAATCCCGCTCTCGCTCTGTTTGACTTACCCTGATATTATTGCTATGCAACTGGTGCTGTTGCTGCTGCTGGATGACGCCGGCAAAAAAACAGACCAGCTGAAGCAGCTTCAATAGCCCGATCGACGTCGGGCTTGCCTGTAGCACCATCAAACGAACTCATCAATATTAAACTGACATAGCGGCACTCTTTCCGTCCACCACTGTCAAACATCCGCTTTGCTTCGACTCGCCCACTGCCATGCTGGCGTCACCTTTCCCTATATACCTCTGCTGCTGCTGCTGCGGTTCGTTGGTGGTCGCTGAATGCGCTGCGTCGGGGCAGCTTTTGTTGATTCACGCCCGCAACGGACGGGGGAACCGGCCGTCGCAGAGAAGCACTGAAAGAGACGGTGTTGGCCAGCTGGCGGAGCCGCCGGCAGCGCCACCGTCTCGTCCCCCATACCGCTACGCGCGACGTTCATTTGTTCATTTGCCTTTTCCCCCCGCTTGCACAGCAGACTTCTTGTGTGCACGTCGCTGTGTCTGTCACAGGCGAGAGACACTGGAAGTCTGCTACGAACTACGCGCTCGGAGACGCACTGGCCTCTATTTACCCACTGCCTTGTCATCGAATCTCTTTCCATCAGCGCTCCCTCGCCATCGCTCGGACGCGCGCGCGTTTGTTTTGGGCCGCGCGATCGGAACGGACGGCGCGCAATTCACCGAGCGACGGGCCTCTTTTTGAACCATTTTCACGCAATTTTCTTGAAGAACGCGCGAACGCGACGGACAAGTTACTTCGGCGTTTGTCATCGCTCCGTCAGCATAGGTGACGAATACGTACACGTCTTTATCGCGCCGGCGCGCCTTAACGACGCCACGCTACGCGACAACCGGCGCCGCCAGCGCAAGTCGGCGCTGCACCTCTCGGTTGATAGCCAACTCCGTTGCCTGGTCTTTGGCAAATTCTAAACCGCCGCCCCCAAAAGCTGCAATATGGGTAAAGAGATGCTCGACGCTCCAATACTGTCCTTGTGTGTTTTCATATCGCTTGTGGTGACGCAGAACCCTTCTTCCCTCGCCTCTTCTTCGCGTCTATCGACTCGCTTTCTGCATTAGCAGGCAATAGTTCTTTAACAATGCGCCATTTTGGCGGCTCTTTGAATCGTCTAATGTCTAGCAACCTTGCTCGTTTAATGTATTCGCTCTCTGTTCTTCATTGATCAAAGCACCTTTTATTCACTTTCTTACAGCTCATCTTATTGAGGCTCGGAAGCTTTTTCCGCAATCGACCGTTTCACATTTGAGTTATTATTTAGCCCAGTAGGAAATTTTTACTTATAGTTGAAAGAGAAATGCAACTGAAATATCTTTCATACTTTTAATATGCTTGCTCATTTTTATATTAACCTCTATCGATCACCTTTCAACATGAAGTTTTATGCAGTGGGTGGTGGAGGTACTAACCGATCCGTGCGTTCGTTCGTCCGTACATCGGACGGTTTTTTACCATTTCCGGCGCATGTTTAGTACATACCGCGATGTTGCCGCACGCCCAATTTTATTAGCGCGCATTTTTGATCGTTGTGCATTAAAATCACTCTGCGAGCCTCGAAGTGGAAATACGAAATTGCGTGCCTTCAATATTTGAAGGTGACCTTATCATTATGGCGGTATTCTGTTTTTCGCCATTAGGCAAAAATTGACTGCGACCGCCTGAGTGCAAACATATTCAGTTTAACGTATGAGGTTGTCCCAGAAGTTCATGCACAAACGACTTCAGTGAATCCTATCCAAAAAGTGTGACTGCATATTAAACGCAAATAGAATAGAGGTCCCCCAGTGAGAGCACAATTCGAAAACTAGCGCTAAATGTGAACATAATCCAAAATGAGCGAATCTACGTTTTGCCATCCGCTGACTATGCATGAACTTTTGGGACAACCTAATACTTTATCCCAATCTCTGATGAGCGTTGGCTCTTTGCCAAAATCGACCGGTACGTTTGCAGCGCCGCCCACTGCCGTAGCAGAGAAAATGTCGTCGATATTTGATCGATGCTGCTGCGCTTTGCGCCGGCGGAAGAAGCCGAAGGAAACGGAGCGGCGATTGAAAGCCAACGATCGCCCTTATAACGAGCAGTATCGATACACGGTTTGGCCATTATTCGTTTCTTACGATTGATTGCATTAAAGCGTCGAGGGTCGCGGTATCATAATTTTTGCTATCGTTTCTATAGTCGAAATTTGCCGATCAGTAAGGACAAATCTTAAATTGAATAAGGCAGATTGCTTCGAAAGTCGATAGCGCTTCTTTCTGTACGTGAAAAGGAAATGGATTTTCCTAGCGAGCGTTTGTCTCGACTTTAAGGGCAAATTTCGGTCATATTCATTGCTGCGGAATAGGATGGAAATTGTCTTTAACTGCGCAGGTAAAGCAGGCGGCAAGGGAGATCATTTGATGTCTTAATTAGCTTGCCACTCAGTAATCTTTTCATTCGTAACGAATAACAGACAGGGCACATTCGCGCCAGCCACGGATGACGTCAGTTTTCATTTAATTGAGATGCCGAGAACCTAATTAGGCTTTTGCCAGGATATCGCGAGTCTACTGAAGCTTATGACTCTACAAATGCATAAATAATTTTATTTAGATATGACTAAGCTATTTGAAGTACAGTGCAATGAAATTGAAATATATAGGAGTGCAGGGCAATCGGAAAAATGATCTCGGTTTCATTCATTTCAGAGTTTCTTAAGCTTTGTTGCTGCAAAATATAGGCGAAATCATAGAGAAGCTCGTATATTTGGCTTCGACTGTATTTTGGTTCATCTCAACTGATTGTTTTGCCACTTTCAGGACAACTATATTAAGACGTCCAAGTACAACATGTTTAGTTTTGTGCCGAAGAATTTATTCGAGCAGTTTCAACGCCTGGCAAATGCCTATTTTATAATCCTCATGATTTTACAGGTTAGCGAACGTGCTTATCACTGTGTATGATCAAGTGTATCGTTGAATGACTGTTATTCTCGCAATTTTCCGTCTCTAAGAAAAAAGCCGAAATTTAAAGCTAAAAAGTGCCTTTAAAGATTACAAGCATATAATTGTCTTAAGTTGTTCCTTTTGAAAACATAGTATTTTTCATTGGGGACGAGGAATTTGATGAGAAGATATGCGCAGATAGGCGGATTTCATCCTCTTTGCACACTAATTTGCATTCAAGACGTACAGAAAAAAGTACAGGCATCGGATTAGTGCAGCCGTTAACTGGTTGTCGTGATACTGCACCTACCAAGGTTTTATTATATTATCACGATAAATGATACTTAATTTGTGCATTGATCGGTAATTGTATTCTTGAACGGAAAATTGCGAGCATACTGACTGAATGCCGAGTTGAGCACTTTCGTGAACTGTCCGGCACTGCTGCAATGTCGAGCGCACAACCACATCCCCACGCGTCCCCCTGCCAGCATTAAGGCTTCAATAAAGCACCCTATTATCCGAGAAAAAGGCGCGTAAATCTGGTATTCATATGGAATCGTATTTACAAAAATGTGAGCAAGTTTAGAGTAATTTTATCTACCCTTATGGATCTCGATTGCGAAATGGCTATAATGAAATACGAAGTTGAAATAAAACTATGAACTAGGATTATACTGTTAAAACAAAATGACTCGAAAATTATTAATGTAAAATAAGAGCAAGAAAGAATATAAAAATCTGTTCTAAAAAAGATACCCTATATGCTTGTTAAACATTCACCGTAGCGATGCGGCTGCAAAGCTCTCAAATGAAGGGTATAGCTAAATTTTTTTGGCAAGACGAATGTCGACATCAGCTGTAGATGACGTCATATAGAACGTTGCCCGGGTGCTTACAGAATTATTTGTGGGGGATTGGGGTTTGCTCTCTTTTGTTAGCTTTGCGCCGTGAATCAATTTGTTTACTCAGCGTCGTCGAATGACGTTAGTTTTCCGAGCGACCAACTCTTTCTCGGAAATTGTTTAAGATCGGCGTGTGTAAATTAAAATGAATAATACAGATTCTTGTTTACCTTTGTATCGAAATCTTTACTTCTAAATTAGTTTTAATATTATCGAGAGCAATTTTTATCTCGCTTTTAACGACTTTTACTACGTATGAAGCAGTAGTTCTTTTTGTTTCGATTTGTAGTTCAGAGATTGAAATAGCTGGCTTTCCTTTTTATCATTAAAATATTTTTTTACTGTCTTTGTTGACTTGACTGTTTCCGCGTTGTCCTGTCCTAAATGTACGTTCTGCCTGTATTTTTATTCGTCCCGGCTTTTGGCGGCGTAGCGTTCGCTTCACAGTCGTTGACCGAACATCCAGTGTGCCACGTGTTTATAAAAAAATCAATAATCACTCAAAATTGATGCTTAAAATACATTATTGCGTAATAACGCTCCACGAACACGAACATTTAGAACGTGCGCATTTCTTGACAAAATTCAATCAGAATTGCGCAACATCTCGCTTCTATTGCCTTTTGGCTCCCAGTTTTATTCGGACAACAGCTGTGACGTAAACTATTATGATGATGATGGTGATGGTGGTTATCGGCATTGAGCGCTTTTTCAGTTTGTTTAATGAAAATGACTTCGAATCGTTTTGTTTCATCGCAATATTTTGATTTTTATGTATTTGAACATAGTTCACTGAAGATGCCATGAAGCTGTACGCAATATGATAGACGGCTTAGCCATAAACACGTCTGCTACTTGTGTTTCGTTATTATCTTAGATAGATAATTTGCTTATGGCTGCTATGCAATCAGACACATTTTTTGCTCAGTTTGTTCGTGGACGTAAGCAAACTATCTGTCAAAGAAAATAACAAGGTGCAAAAGTTAATGTTATTATGGATAACTGATATTGATATTCGTGCTAAGCCGCCCTCCATGTTGCCTACAGCCTTAAAAGAGCGCGATATGCCGCTATCCATCATCGAAGACTGTGGAGTTGAATGGTTTTGGTGCTTTTCTTTAACGAGGGTACTGATCTTTGGTCTGGGTAGAGCGCCTACGGTCGACTAACATTTCAACGGCCATCAACGAGCAGACGAATAGAAACCAAGTGATTGTTTAGCAGCGCAAAATAAGCTGCCTGCGAAACATCAATTAATATGACAATTAGCTGACTGTTAAGCAGTTTTTTTCATAGGTAGCTGACAGCAGTATATATTACGGTACAACCCTCTCAGCTAGAGACAACCACAGTTCCCCATTATGTACGAATATTAGAACATGGTACGAAATTAGTCCAATGAATTGCATATTTTCTGGAACATCTGAAGAAAGAGGCCGTTGAAAATTTAGTTGTCTGTTGATGACTGAAAGCTGAAGGCGGGGATATCTAACGCTTGCGGCGCGGGTTTTCAGTTGATCCCGCAGATATCGTCGCTAACGCCACTGACGACAATTTTACCGCTTATCGCTGTCCTGGCTGTGACGGCGGGAAAGGACGGCATTGACGATCTCGTAAGCGCTTAATAGCAGCTCAAGCTACTTCTATGATCATTCTCTCTTCTCGTTTCTGCATGCGCCATATGCTTTTGCCATTTTTAACCATCCGCGCAAACTGTTTCATTATTATAATATAATGTTGCCATATATGCCATTGCATTTTGACTTCCTTTATCTAGAAGTCGGCTGTACTTGAAGGCGTATAGATGAACACGATGTTGAAGACTTGGGCTTAGACTTAGACTTTAGCCTAAGCCCAAACCTCCAGTATCGAGTTCGTTGAAATGCCGTCAAATTCCTCTGATGACTCTGATTAAACTGTAACGGAGTAATTTGCGCGCGGAACTTTGAAGATGATTCGAAGTAATTCAAGCAGAACAGTCTATTCTGATTTCAATAACGCGTCGGACAGGATTTAAAAGTTGAAGAGTATGAGCGGAGTGTTGAGCATTCTATGCATGCGACTTGAGTTCATTTGCACGCTTGCTGTTTGCCTGCGATTTTGTTAGTCTGGACGGACATCTTGTCACGGCGCTTATCTCTACGAGCGCCTAACACCATTAGGAGAATATTTAACATCGCCATGCAAAACATTGGGGCGTCCCAATATTTTGCATGGCGGATGGTAATATCCGCCTACTGCTGCTAGGGGTTTGTCTGATCTGTGTGCGACTTTTTTCATTTCAAATTTTAGTGCATCCCATGGATTTCTTCAGTACCGTGGGAAACAACGGCTCTTCCGCTATTCTTTGTGCTCACTTGTACCGCTCTCAAAGATGGCTGGGATGATTTGGTTGGCTGGTTTTTTCTCTTTCGTTAACTTTTTCCATTTCAGTTCTAACTCATGTTTCTTTCTCGTTGCTTTGATAAGCCTGCACAGTTGTAATAAAATTAAAATCTTCCTTTATGCATCTTATTATTTTACCGCTTTGAAATTCGTTGCGCAGAATATCGGAAATTGGCCAAAAAAATTTCGTGTTGATACAGTAAGCCTTTTTTGCCTTCTGTCTTCACGCTTCTGCCTTGTATTTCGCGGAATGATTTTTTTATGCAATACACAAAAACTTTAACTGCAAGTATTATAAAGTCAATTACATTGATCACTAATACCGTTTATAGGTCATTTTCTTTTAAAGATCAGCTATACTCTGATTAGTGTTGCACTTGAAAGCGAGCTGCAATTGTCTTACATTCTAATACATCACTCTCATTATAATGCAACAATGTTACAGTTAACTTGAGCTTTTTTATTTTAATAAGTGACACGCTATTACGAACTTTTTCAAATACAAAAGCTCATGTTAACGAAAGAGTAAAAATTAAATCTGACAAACACCTGCCTGATGAATCTTGTAGGTTCAGTTTGAGATAAACTACTGGGTATTGCGCTCGCAGTCGTTAGGTCTGAGCGCACAACAGCGAAGTTGGTGGACTGAAAGTTGACAGAACTCATTCGTTCCTGTTAGTGTCTGACCGTGGTGGTGGTGGTGGTAGTGGACGCGATCGATGACGTCATATGAAGATGCAGAAATAGGCTGGCTCTTAGCCAAAAGAGTTAAAAGCGAAGCTTGCGCGCCGTTTCAGCTGATCCCATGGATCTCGTCGATCGCCTGGTACTCGACTGCCATTCCGCTGTTCTTCGTGCTCTTTGTCAGCGCTGTGAAGGACGGCTACGACGACATCGTACTGTCCCCTTTTTCCCCCTTCCTCCTGCTCATTACCTTTGTCTATAGATTTTGCTGTTTGCGTAGGATTCTTCTGCCGACGCATTAGGGACGTCCTGTTGCGGTCGAGATCAGATCTTTACACTGTCTTTACTCAGGTTTTCAATGAGAAACTTAAAAGAGAAGAAAAACTGCTATATAAATGAGTTTTTATGCAAATTTCGCTCACTTTCAGTCCTGTTAATGCTTCGTACATTAATAACAAGTAGTTGAAGTGCGCAGTGTAGATTTTACAGATCAGATCAGTATGGGGCCATGTCACTTTGTTCAAATGTTATTTCATTGATTATAAGCGTGCTCCAAAAGACTATTCCACGCACTTCCTTTAGGGCTGATTGTTATTTACAGCTCGCTACATTCGCCATTACCTAAACCTAAGACAGTCAATAATGGCTCGAAATAAGCCATTCATTATGAGATACATGACTTTCCACGCTCCGGTTAATCTATTGCTTCTACTCTAAATGAGAGTACTTATCTCTTCAAAAGTACATGATTAAAACATAATTTTCACCAAAAGAGAACGCCGGTCTTTCTAAGCTCTGATAAATGTACCGTAAATAGTTTTACGTAATTAATAACATTTTACGGTACATTCTCCAAGCTAGGGGTAGACCGGAGCTCGCGTTTGATTACCGTTTGGAGGCACTTACCATTCACATTTTGATGCTTTTGTCGTGATCTGTAAATCCATGTGTCTTTCCGCACTTCTTGGCTGCACATCTCTCATTTCTCCGAGCAATATTCATTTCATGTTTACTCCTACTCATTCCAGAAATATTATTATAAAATGAAGTCGTATATATCACTTCCCGTTGGGTTAACATCTATCGATATCCAGGAAAACTAGGAAAAGGGCTGCTATTTTTCAATCCCCATACTCTTTATTATTCATGCTGAGGAACTTAGATAAGCACAGTCTAAGGGTTACCTTCTGCACTTATCCATTACACAAAATTACATATGCGCCGCACTGAGTGCACAAAACATGAGCGGGGACCAATAAAATTTGAAAGATACATATCTATGTAAGTCATGAAACGAGTAGTAAATATATACGACTTCTACTAAACACTTTTTAACTTCTCGCTTCAACAGCAATTCTTTTAGCAACGGCATCGAAGCGATAATCAAGTGAATAATCGAATATCATATGTGGTTCGAGATGGAAAGTTGGAGGAGGAGAAATGGATGAATGTAAAGGTCGGAGATATTATTCGGATGGAAAACGACCATTTCGTAGCGGTACGTGTGCATGTTATTTTTGCATCCCTTATTGGCAATTTGTCCAAAAGTGGTCTAGATGGATAATTTTTATGTTTGGTTCACTTTGCTTATTCTGAGCTATTAATGCATAGCACCCTACTCGAAGGTTTAAATATTTGTCAACCCATGGATCGTTCGACCATCTGACTTATAAAAATAAGAAATATTTCATAAAAAGACGTTATAAAAGTGAAAATGGTATAAACTAGCGCTGTGACGAAGCATTCTTATCAAATGCCCGATAACATTGAGAGGTTTGATTTTCAGGCGGACTTGATGTTGTTGTCGACATCGGAGCCGCACGGGTTGTGCTACGTTGAAACTGCCGAGTTGGACGGCGAGACGAATCTGAAGGCGCGACAGGCGCTGCCCGAGACGGCTGAAATGGGAGATAGTCTCGAGCAGATCGGCAAGTTTAGAGGTCAGTCACTCACCCTCTATCGCCTATTTATATCATCGGTCATGTTCATTTGAAATTCTTTACCTTTTGCTTATGTCAGAATTTGCCGATCAGTAAAAATAAATCTTAGATTGAATAAGGCAAACTGCTTCGAAAGTCGATAGCAAGTCTTTCTATCGCTTTATGCACGTATAAATCAAGAAACGACTATCATTCTAGAGAGAAAGCGGTGTTTTCACACCGAAAAACGAGCTCATCTTAGCCAACAACGGTACCTGACGAGATTTATTGTTTCTGATGCAAAAATTTTGACTAAAAACCTCTATGCTTCCAAAATATTCCGTCTTGCATCTTACTTTATAGTTTATGCAAATAATTTCGTCTACCTCGCAGTTGATTCCGACATTAATGCGCTACATTATTTCGTCTACTATGCATCCGATTCGAACACGAATTATTTCAGCGGAGGTAACATGCGAATCGCCGAACAACAATCTGAACCGATTCGATGGTCGAATGGTGACGGCTGGCCAGACATTGCCCATCGACAATGAGAAAATGCTCCTTCGTGGCTGCATCTTGCGCAACACTCGCTGGTGCTACGGCCTCGTCATCTTTGCCGGCAGAGATACAAAGCTTATGATGAATAGCGGCAAGACGAAATTCAAGCGCACCAGTCTCGACCGCTTCCTCAATGTTCTCATTATGGGGGTAAGCGTTTGATCCGCTTATAATTAGATACAACATCGTGAGTTGGGACTTGAACTAAGGCTAAGTCTAGTTCTAAAATCAAAGTCGGGACCTGAATTAAGCCTAAGCCTAAAGTAAACGCCAAGCACCATAAATGATGAAGCAATTTACGGGTTAGCCCAGCGGCCGTGAACTTCATTATTGATATTATAATCATGTGAAATCAAAGAGCGAAACCCAATTGAAACGTTTTCAGTAAAATGCGGAAATTTCAGATCGTCCTGTTTCTCTTGTCGATGTGCCTAATCTGCTCGATTCTCTGCGGCGTGTGGGAGTATACCACTGGCAAGGAATTCCAAGGATACTTGAAATGGGACGACACTATTGTCCCCGGACCCCCTGGCGAGAAGGGCTTCAAGCAGATTGTCGTCATCGCC
>NIUQ01005479.1:0-10716 GCA_002796945.1 Plectus sambesii
GGGTGCTCTGTTTTCTTTCGTTTGTAATTTTTAATATTTTTTACATTTGTATAGAGAAGAACACCCTAAAATGGGATTAGATTGTATGTGGCACTCCTACCTATCTCTTTCATAAAAAAATGTAACAGCTGAGCGGGACAAGTACTGTTTACTTAAATTGTAACCAATATGAACGTGGATGATATTTTCAGCAAGATACTCAAATGGAGCATAAAAAGGCGCGACAGGCGTTCCACACGAGGGACACGGCGTTCAAGAAGGCGAGAGAACAAGCCGTTAAGCAGGAACATATTGCTAATGCCTCGCCTGGAGGTCCCGGTACTTTGGAGGCCACTCGCAGGAAAAAAGAAGTCGAACGACGACGAAAAATAGAAGAAGATGCTCAAATAAAGGTATGGACATTCATATTTCAGTTCATTAATAGAAGTTACATATTTATCATTTAAGCCAACGAAACGTTAACTTGCTTTATGACGTCAGGAGGTGCTCTATCCCCTCTTTGTAATTTGATGGCTCGTAAGGCCATATCTCGCAGTATTCGTCCATCCGATCACTATTTAGTGAATGACTGACATAAATACTGCACTGGAAACTGAACAGGCGTTAATAGAAATTGAAAAAAAACGCTCGCAGCGAAGCAAAAACTACTGTATATAACCCAATAGTGACCCCTTGAAAATGTGCTCCTAAGAGCTGCTTTTGAATGACATTTTCCTTTAAATGATCATTATATGGGTCAAGTTAGTTAAATTATCTGCATAATGCGAATAATTTTCATTTCACTCGGTTTCACAAAGTTTATTTCTCTTTTCCATCATTTCATCATACATTTCTCTGTTTTATCTAACTTTTAGTATACATATCTTTCCGTTCACCCCTCCTCGCCATGTGCGCCTGGGTTTGTGCAAAATATAACTGTCAGCTAATAAAGCGATAATCGTTAACAGCTTGATATTCAGTGTACAACCGAAAATGAGACTGTACTCGTGAATTAAGAAATACCACGCGTGTTATAGCATCTAAAGCCTCATTAGACTAGAGTGGAAGGGAGGGGCTGCGCCGCGTGCCCAACAGCAGCATGGCGGCTACCTCTGCAACAGACCCGCTAAAAAACATCAAGTAGATCTTTATTAGCTATATTTTGCACACGATCGCACATAAGCATACATAGGAAAAAAGCAACGATGTGGAATCACCAAAACTTTTACGTTACAGACTCTCAAAATGTAACAGCTCCCGGGGGCTATATTCGGTCGCAGAGGGTATTTCAGCCGTAATGGCAAGTGAATGGGAAAGGAAAGAAGCGAAGTGTGCGTGAATAGTGAATAATGCGCTCGACTGCAGCGCTGAAAATAAATCATCGCTAACGATGATCGGTTTCAGCGGACCGACGCCTTTAACAACTGGCAGCGACTGGAGCAAGAGCTGGATGTGCGATTGGGGGAAATGGAAAACGCCAAGGTTGGTTGCAGCTGACGCCGGCCAGCCAGAGCTTTCCATCGACGGGGGGGAGGGCATGCGGGCGTTGCCGACGATCGATTCGTGTAGCTCGGAGGCGGGCGGCCGCACGGCGCCAATCTAAACTACCCGCCGCTTCTGAACCCCCTCGCGCCGCTCTTCCTGCGGCCGTCACATAGTCACGTCGCACCTCCAATGTCCGACGGCGACGATTATTTCAGATTCGCATCGTCGCCGATCTTCGCGAGCTCGTCTACCAGTGCGACCAGACTACCAAGGCCTGCTCTCTTCACTACTTCCAGGTATTCGCTTGTTTTTGAAATTGTCGGTGACGTCCTTGAAGTTTTGAGAGTGCATCGTTTGCGCTGCTCATATCCACCATTTCTATATATCGTTATGTTGTATCATTTCCGCATTAAGATGGACACTTTTCCAGTCAAACTGGACACGTTCCGACTCAAAGAGAATATTTTTCAAATCAAAAAGGAAATTTTTATATCAGATTAACATGGAAAATGACCATTTTTAATAAAAAAAGTGTTTTTGTTAGTGTGGAAATGGCGTATTTCGAACTGAAAGGCACTCCTGTAGAATCGCGTCAAGCAGCGCTGTGGCTCAAGACAGCGAATTACATTGCGAATATTTACAGAGAAAGTAGTTCAACATGTTGAATCGAAATTTTTACTGGAGTCAAAATTTGGACCACAGGTGCTGAATTCCAAAAATTGTTTAACAACATTTTTTACCTAAATAAGTCTTGTTTTCGTAAAGAAATTTACTTATCTGGCTTGGGGGGGGCCAGGTTGAACCGAATTCGGCAATCGAGGTCCTGATTTCGATTCCAACAGTCGATCCAGTGCTCTCTGTGATTTTTGACAGTGTAATTTGCTTATCATGAACCACAGCGATATCCGACCCCGATTCTGTATGAGCGCCCTAAAATAGAAGCTCAGGTTTATTTTGATCGTCTTCTCGCAGACTTCCCTATGATGGAAACATTAAGTTTTCATCAATTTGCATTCATCGCTTATGGTAGATGAGTACTCTTGGGAAAGGTAAAGAATTCATGGCTGAACGAAGAAGGCGAACAGAAGGAAAGGCGCACGTCTCCCGTTGTGCTCCCTGTAGGATGCCCTCTCAAAATTCGTTGTATTTTTAACGATGTGACGACGCCGCTTCCTCTGTGCGTCACAACTCACGAGTAGCCCGTGGGCATTTTGCCCGAAACGTCCCCTTATGAATGGATGCAATTTATCGATTCAATTCGATTATATTATCGTAATAAACGCGTGACGCAGACGACGGCTCGAGTGTGCTGGGTACGATTTTCCAAGCATCGGCCACTTTGATTCTTTCCCTACCGCCTCTTTTATTATACGCGGCAAATGCTATCAGCCGTAGCCGATAGATTGATTATCGGATCTGCTCGAAAACTGCCTCCCCTTTAATCTATTTTCAAAGAGCGGTATATTGTTAAGAAAAGTTTATTGTAGTGCAAATTCCTTTCGTAGTTAGACGCAACTTGCCTTCAATGTCTGACGTCGCGCATGCTAACCTTAGTATAAGCAAAATAACCTTTAAATAATGTTGATATTGCCTGAAAGTAGGTCTCAGGGAGGTGTGTATTTTCGAATAGAACTAACGAAGTAAGAACGATGGGGCACTTTATTCTACCCCAATTCATCGCCATAGTACAAAGAAGGACTTTGTATGTGCCGTTTTGTAATGGACGTAAAATTGCAGGCGTTGGCCCAGCTGTGGGTAGCACAGCCGGCAAAGTACCAGGATTTGGCGGAGACGGCACGGGCTTACGTCCCGGGCGCCGAATACATGTCCTTCCTGCAGCATCTCCCCGGCAGGTCCGCCTCCTCATCGTCTCTGCTCAGGTAAGTCTATGCCAATCGACACACACTCTCTCATGTTCCTTAATTAACTATGCAAATCTTTTCTCAATGAAACAAACGCCGCCTGAATGAGTTGACTGAATGCGTTTCGCTGGCAAAAAATTAATCTTCTATGCTCTCTCTCATATATCGTCAATGCGTTACGCAACGCTTTCTGGATGTAATAAGCTAAGTGAATTCTGAAGCCTGGCGAGTCGATAGTTGCTAAATCTAAAACTCGTGATAATCCTGTTGCATGTCGATAATTACATCCGGTCGGTCACTACCTCCCTGAATGATACCTGCAATGTGAGTGAGTGAGTGACTTTCCTGAATGAAAATGCGCTCGCGAGCGACCAATAAGGAACGCTTCGGCTGACTTTTGCCTTGCCTTCTGCTTACGTCACTTCGGCCCAGAAAAAACTTTGTTAGCCGATTGTAGTCGTCGTATAGGACAATTGAATTGGTTCGATTTGCGAGTGTACGGCTGACTTGGTTTGCCACCTCGCTCTCTATGCATCTTACTGCCGGCCACTTTTGAAGTTGAAGTAAAACGGCGGGGAACAGACAGAAGTGCGTCGTCGCTCGCTAAAACATTTTCCCCTTTGAAAGTTATTAACTTTAAGGCGTTGAATAAAATATAGATCTTGCTGATTTTGCGTCCAAAAGCAAAAAAATTAATAATGCATTCTTGATAGTGGTACATTATGATAGACTCTATCCATCTGGAATTCACCAACAATGTTTAGCGTCAAATTTTTTCTGTTCTGACTATTGAAAGTGGGTCGATGTGTGGAGAAGCCTGGCTACGGGCCTATCTAACGAAGAGACATTCAGTTGTCTGCGCCACAATAGGACGCACCTTTAGCGCATACTGACACTGGGATGTTTAAAGAAAAAGAGTTGAAGATGATTTCAGTTGAAAATTTATGATATACACGCTAGTGCAAAATTATTGCGCTGGGCCTAAACCGCGCCGCCAACTACTCTCTCTCTGTCCGATTTTGCTCGATTGATGCTATTATCCGCGCTTTTCTTGCGACCAAATTAAGTAGTGCTCATTGGACTGAGTCGGACCGAGTTAAAGAATTATCGCAGCGGTTTAGGTTAAGTGCAATCATTTTTGTACTCGCGCTAGTACCGTAACCTTTTCATCCAAAACCTCGATCAGTCCTGCTTCTCGTTAAATTGTCTCGGCTCAAGCATACGATGTCGACGCGCCCCTCAAAGCGTGAACGACAGCATGGCGAGAGTGGATAGGAGGCTGCGAGATGAGAGGGGAAGGGACTCTGAGCGCCTGAAAACAAACTTCCTTCCGTGGGAACGATTTCATGACCTGATTACCCACCACCTCACGAAGGAGGCTCACTAGAGTTCTTTCAATAGCGCTTATATTCTCGCTGTGTTGGTGGTGGGCGCGCGGAAGGGGAGAAATATAGCCTAAAAGCATGTAATCGGCAGAAAGAGGGGCTGCGATGCGGCAAAGTGGAGGTCGAACGGCGGCTGCGTTTGGGGATATATAGGTGAGCTTAATTGCGACGCCGAGGTTGTTGGACGCGGGCGCGACGGCGGCAGACTGAAGGGCGCGATCGATGAACGGAATGAACGGAACGGCACTTGAAGTGGCGCTAATCCGGCAGGCCATCGCGGCGTCCGTCCGTCGATTGATCGCACCCAGCCCGACGTCGTCCGCCTTGCCCGGCACCACTTATAAAAGCATTATTGCAAATGTGATTCGACGGCGCCGTCCGCTGTCGACGTCGACGCCGCAAGCCGCTGTTCCTCCGTGCTCCTCTCTCCGCTTGCCGCTCGCTCCCCCACCACCCATTCACCTCCACGCCGCTCTCCTGGAGTCCGCCGCTCCAGTCCCTCTTCTGCTGCACTGCGCTGTCGCTCTTAGGAAAGCTCACGACGTCTTAACCACCGAAACCATTTTTCCCATACAGCGCTCTACAGTAGAGTTCGTTTATACTGGTCACCGGGGGACCGACATGATTTGACCGCTCTAAGCAAAATATCGGTATAACCGAACTTGTTTGCATGGAAAGTACTCTTTGGGACTGAAAATCTTGACCGGTATAAACGAATCGCTGTTGTAACCGAAAGCGGTATAAGTAAAGTTGACTGTGTGCCCCAGTGCTTTGCTATTGTAGTGAACAATTTTCGATAAATTTACTTAAGAATTATACTTTTCGCCTCTTTACGATAGAGTTTTTTCGCGAGTCTTTTTCTCTCTCTTGCTTTCCTTCTCGGTGCGTGAAATGTTAGTTTCCATAGCAACTGAACCGGCAAGTACGGTATAGTACGGTATTTGCTCGCACGTTGCTATTAAGGGGTGGATAAGTATAAAGCGCTATCAATGAGAACGGATCATTAGACTGATGAAGATCTTTATCTTCGCGCATACCCTGAGGTTATTATGCTGCTTGGACGTAGCTCTGACGCCCTGCGGACATTTTTAGCAACAGTACCATAATCGGGCCATAGGAAAGTCATATGTCATAGAGCAAACGGCTTATTCTCAGCTTTTCTTCCGGCTAAAGGTTACGTATTACCGACCGTAGTAAACCGTATGACATAAATCGGCTATATAAAGGGCAGACTTGTTTTTGGATCGCCTCTATCATCAAACAACTTGATTATATCATGAAAGGAATGATGTATGGCGCCGTACGATTCGATAGCAGTATGACGCGTTTTCCATTGTGTGACAGCGAGAAATATTGTTCGGCATAGTGTGGTGAGATTTTGGCAACGTTTAAATTTCTGGACAAGAGCCAGAATTGCCGGCGTGCGTCCGAAATTGAATAGAAGATAAAAGGAATGAAAGGAAGAATTTCTGTTTTCAGAAACCCAGATAAATCTCTGAGCGACGAAGATCTGCCCGGGGACGGTTCGCTGAGTGTCCGCGAACATCGTCGCAACGCCATCGGGCCAGTCGACCACCAAGTCGGCATCAACGACACTCCACCGAGAACGCACGCAAGACCAGGTTCGTTGCTCCACGAATTCTCTTCACATTCATTTCATTTCTAAGCACCACGCCTGTCAAGGCGGGAAGACCACCTTCCTCCATATTCTCCTTCGCCTTGTTCACTTTTTCGTCCTTGATGACTAGACTGCTTTTATATTACGGCTAAGGAATGATGATTGAAAAGATTTTCAACTGGATCTGAATTTGTCAAATTTTGACTCATACAGTCTCCATCCGTGCAACCCCGCGTCGCCAATATTCCATTTTCTCGCCGTCTTTGAACTTTTCAAAGCCCCGTCTCCGTTTAGCCCTATTAAAGGTGAAAAGTTACCTCTGATAAAAATGACCTTTGTGTCGCTGTGACTTGTGCTGATGGTTTCTACACTCTTAAAATAAAGTCACTTTAGTTCAAAGGAGCTTTGCATCAAAGCAGATTTTATTAGTCCTAATATTTGGCAATTTTGGCATATACCGATACTTTGGTGGGTATATTGCTACGATATGTTTGCGTAGTAATTAGCACAGTAAACAGCCACCGATCCACTTTTGATTGTCGTCTGCGTAATAGCATATTTTCTTTTCAATCATCGATAGCAAGCAAGATTGGCATACGCTAGGCGGTTAGCAAACCTTTACCGTTAGCAGCACATTCGTTCAGAATCTAATTGCTTCGTAATTATCTAAGAGTTTCGAACTTTACCCTGAAAATCTGCTCCAATCCATGAAACCCATCTTTAAAGAATGGCTTATTCTGCTACTGAAATTCAGACTGAGCAGCGCGCAGTCAGTTGTTGATGTGCGAAAAAAGCTAGAGATTGGCGGGGGCGTAGACGAATCGAGCCATGGGGAGCCTCGCGTCATTTTTTGTCCAGTTTCTATCTGGTTGTTTGATGGTGCGCGTGTTCCAAAAAACTAGGGACGGCCTTAGCCTTGGGATCGATTTGTTTAACACGGCTCGCAGCGCCCGTCAATACCTATGCCCAGGCCAAGAGATTAGGGTAAGAGCAGGACCTTCGACCATGGAGATGCGGCCGGCCCATCTCGGCTCACCCTACAGGATGGCGCAGAAGTTCCGGCAGTTAAAAATAATTATTTCAAAGAAAGAACCGCCGAAATTTTTGCGCCACCCTGTAGTGGGTCAGATCGAGGATATGCTCTCACCCAAATGTAATCTTTGACTAGTGGATTAATGACACTTTATGGTCAAGTTTAATAAAGAGGGAGCTGATGTGTGCGGCGTTTGCAGGCAGAACGAACTCGGAGGCGAGCACGCTGTCGGATGCGGCGCGGTCGCACCGGCTGCATCGCACGAGGCAGCCGGCGAAATGCAGCCATTGCGACGCGCTGTCGCTGCTGTCGACGGTGACATGCGCGCAGTGCGGCATGAACTGGCACAAGTCGTGCCTCCCTCGAATTGTCTTCCGCTGCGGTTCTCAACGCGCGCTGACCAATGCCGCCCGCCGCATGTCCGTCTTCGGCGTCCCTCTCAAGGGTCACTTGGATGACAACCATCGAACCGTCCCCCTCATCCTCGAACGCTGTGTTGATGAACTAGAACGGCGTGGTACTCGCGTCAAGGTATGCTGGACACTGCTTGATTCTTTAGATTCATCAGTACTTTCCCTTCTAGTCACAAAAATTATTCAAGTACCCTCTTTCTTAAAACAGATGAGTGTTGAATGCTGATAAGTTAAGGCTCAACTTTGTGTTGTCGTCGCTGTATTATCATATGCGAAATTGAAACCCAGTCCTTCAATTTTCAGCACTCAGCAGTTTTATAAAATAGTCTCTATAGCATTTAGTTAGGGAGGGAGTTTGAAGAAAACCGTTCGAAATTAGCAAAAATAAACTTTATCCATTTTAATAAGGACGCATGCCAAAGCAAACAGAACGTTTACTAACGCAAAGAGGGTACTTTCTGCGAAACTAATTTTGTAAAAGCATCTCTTTTTATCTTTTTCAATAAAATCATTTAAGGGTTTGTATCGCACTTGCGGTGTGAAGAGCAAGATTGAGCAGATCTGCGAGATCTTTGAGCGGTCGACCGACGTCGACCTAAGCGACGTCCACCCCACGAATATCGCCTCAGTCGTCAAGCTTTATTTGCGACAGCTACCCGACCCCCTGATGACTCAAGCTCTTTACAGCGACTGGATTGAATTTGGACAGGTTTGCCTTTAATGATATTATGATCCCTAATTACAGTTAGACGCAACTTTGAAGCGCTCACTGCACTGTTTCTTTATTTCTGAACAATTTACCAAAACTCGCTCAAATCTGAGATCAGCTAGCTGAGTCTCAGATCTGAGCCATATCCGACCTAATAACTGAGTTTATTATTATTATCGTCGCATTAGCATATGCAAACAATGAGAAATTGTGACTCAATCCTCGATTCCCATCCGTTTCATGATGTATGCCCCAGACACGGCGTGGGCAAAAACTGGTCGAAAATTAATTAATGTTTGCTCAGAATTTAAGCGGGCTTGTTTTTCTGCCAAAAATTCAATGAAGACTTAAATTTTAAAATGGGGATGACGTCAGCGAGGGAATGCTTGTTGACGATTTCAAGTGGCCGCCAAATGGGACGTGGACGTCAGCCAGCCGTCCGCCATAATTAGTGTCAATTAATGATTAATTTTTTTTGTCATTTTCAGCAGTGTGCTAAAGAGAAAGAGCAGCAGCAGGAGGTGGAGACGTTCCACTGTCAGGTGGTTGGACGCGCGAGACACCTGCTGAGCCGGCTAGTGTCGCAGAACGTGGAAACGCTCAAGTTCCTTATGCTCCATTTGCACCGACTCACCTGGTTCGAGGTGGACAACTTGATGACCGCTGCTAACATCGGCGCAGTCATCAGTCCCTCCCTCATGTGGAGTAATCAGGGGGACTTCTCGCCTACTGCCGGCGGCGGCGGAATCGACCCCGCTCGAGCATTGATGAAAGACGCGCACATCCAAGGGCGTGTTGTCGAGCTGCTCGTCAAATGTGCTTATGTAAGTACATTAGTGCCACTTCCATCGCACTATTGGTGTTGTTTCGGTCTATCGATCGGAGAGGGGAAAGAGGATGGCGGGGTGCCAGAAGTCTTTCTCTTGGCAAGAGAGAGCATGGTCGATGTCGGATTTTATATACTTTTTATGCTCGTCCTTGTAATATGCTAAAGCATTTAGGAGGCGGCATGTTATTTTACCTTTCATTGAGGAATGAATTCTTCTTTTATTTCTAAGCGATTAAGACCCGCTTTTTCTAAGCACCGAGAAATTTGTTTAGAGCCTTGGCACAGTTGGCAAAAAGTGTTCGGATTTTGCTGAAATTTGTTACGCTAGGGTACTTTAGGGTGAAACTTCCGAAAATGATGTCGAATTTTTTCACAAAAGTTTTCGCTTCGAGATACGGCGGGAAATTCAAATTTGCTTGCTGAAAACGCAGAACTTGTCGAAATCATTATTTTTATATATCAATCGATTGGAAATGATGAGAAAAATCTGAACACGTTTTCAAATTGAAAATCGGTAAAGAACCTGAAAAGTTATGTAAGAGAGAAAATTCGAATTTTAAAACTTTTTTGGTTTTTCGATTTTTTCGGTCAAAGCTTGGTTGGATAACGAGGCTGAGCACCCCTTGGGGTTGAAGCCCTAACTCTGGGCTATCTAATGGCATCATAAAAAATTGACATCTGCGCGGGGCAACAGGTCGCAAATTGAGCCCGAAGATGATGGATGCCGAATTTACCAAAAAAATGGGTATGAGGAAATGTGGCAGAACGTGACTAAAATCAACATTTCTATATACCATTCGATGGAGAATGATAAGAGCAATCTCAAAATGTGCGCAGTTGTGCAATTAGTGCAAAAGCCGAAAAGTTATGCAAAAAACAAAATATCGCGTTTTTTGCATTTTTAAGCTTTTTTAACTTTTTGGTTTTTCGATTTTTTCGGTCAAAGCTTGGTTGGATAACGAGGCTGAGCATCCCTTGGGGTTGAAGCCCTAACTCAGGGCTATCTAATGGCGTCATAAAAAATTGACATCTGCGCGGGGCAACAGGTCGCAAATTGAGCCCGAACGTGGTGCACCCCATGTTTACCGTATTGAGCATAGAGTAAATTGGCATAACGCGTTTGACAATAACTCTGGTAGTTTGCAACCAAATTCAATACGGATATGGGCATCTTGTAGAGCTCTCATTAGCTTAGATTTCCTTTTTTTAATCATAAGAATCCAATCGCAATTACTTATTTTACACACTTTCTACGGAGAGTCACAATTTCGGACATTTTCGCGTTCCTTGCGCTTTTCACTCATAATTTGGTCGGCGTACTGTTAAAAATGCGCGAGGAACGCACTAGAATATGAAAATCGTGACTCCCCGTAGAAAGTGTGTAAAATAAGTAATTGCGATTA
>NIUQ01005480.1:0-10695 GCA_002796945.1 Plectus sambesii
GTATCTCAAGAACCACTGTGCCAAATATGCAGATATGTTGGATTCTCTTGGCGAAAAACTCGACCGTCGTGTGGGTCTTGTGAGAGGGCGCCGAGTCCCGTTCAAGAATAAAAAACAATATCGTATGCTTAATCACCTCCATCTAACTTAGTTCTTGATCAGATAAGGCAACTAAGGAGTGTCAGCTGGTAGTGCTCCTACTTGGCAAAAGTAAGTGATGTGTGAGACTAGTCGATTTTCGTCAACAAAATTTTCCTTTGTTGCTCTGGGTCGCTGATGATGGGGGAGATGCTATGCAGGTGTAGATTGTTACTTGTTTCGTTCAGTAATTGTGCCACTTTGGCAAAAGGTACAATGATGCATTAGGAGACCACACCTAACTTCATTCCCTTCTTCTGCCAGACCCCTTCCACGCCAAAGTTCCGCACTATGCGTGGGAACTGCTTGATTTTCAGATGGATGATCGCTATTCCGATGGTCACCACGTGATGCAACTGTTTATTGCCAGCAATCGCTTCGAGAGGATCGAATATCCTGCTGTCCTGACTGGGCCAGGCCAAATGCAATACGCAGCTTTTTTCAATCAGTCTGTTCTCACCTATCTTGGTCGCCCGCTTCTAGGCCTTTTCATGGCAGAGGAAGTGTCCTTGAATCGTTTGATAACTCCTTTGACAAAAGTGCGCATAGTTCTATTATTTTGTAACATTTTGAAAATCTCGCTGGTCGTGTGGTCGGCTCAAAAGAACTGGGTAGCTTCTGAACGCTCTGATTTCCTTGATCTAGAGATGCTGAAGATGTTGAAGGATTCGCTGATCAGGCTCACTATTTAATAAAAGAACTGCATAGTCTTTCCAATGAAATCGTATAACAGAAATTTAGTAAGGTTAGTGTACCACAATTAACAGTTAAAAGTTGTGTCAGAACTTTCATATCACCCTGTAAGTTCATTACTAGTAGGATGTATTTTTGATACCGACATGAGCTATTCCTTGTTATTTAAATTTCCCGCTAAGCGCAAGACATCCGATGTTGAATTCAATGCGCCATATTCCTACTATAATGCTAATGTGCGCAGTTTCGCAATGACGTCATTTGCTCTCCATTCATTTGTTGGTCAGTTCGAATCCGCCTCCTCACTATCCTACTTAAAGCAGCCAGAATCAGTGATAATCATCAATCTCCCTTGCGTCCTTTTCATTTGGTTTATCTGCATCTTTGTTCTACAGCTCTCTTTGCTTTACCTATTCATCATGAACACCAAGCTGGTCATCTTCGTCGCGTTCGTGTGCGTTGTTCTTGGACTGAGCAGCGCCCTAGAGTGCAACTCTGGCTCTGCGCCGTACGAGAAGGAAGGGGCGCCGTTGAAGAAGAACAAGTACTCTGACTCTGTCTACAAGTGCTGCTACAAGTACGCTGAAGCAAAGAATCCCAAGACCGCCATGTTCGGCGCTGTCCCTCCCAACCTCGCCAAGAAGGCTTGTAGCCAGGTGAGTGAAATTCTTATTAAGCGTCTTACTCATGTAAAAATCGACGTTTGCAGGTCGGAAAGTGCTTCTTCGACAAGTACGTGACCCACAAGAACGTGTGCATCTGCGAGAATGCTGAAGACAAGAACTGCCAGTCTGGTCCGATCACTGTGTCTGAGCTCGGCCCTGAGACTGGTGCGGCTTCGCGCCTGTTAAACAACTCTACCACCGTTTCGCCCTAGACTGACGACCACCAGTGATATTGCCATTGGCGGATAAGTGACGCTGTATATACCTTGTGAAAAGGACCGTTTTACCTATGTCTTATCTCATACCAATGCTCTATGAAATGTATTGCTTTGAAGTTGTCACTTCATTGCTGATCAATGCGATGGCGCCCTATTCTGATATTATGTGATAATCGCTCTATTGTCCATGCGCCCCTCCATAAAGAGCTCCAAACAAATCTTGCTCGCAGCACACGATTAGTACAGGTATTGTTATGGATACTCACTATATGACCTAACAGAATACCTAGTCTGATGAAAATTGCTGAACTGGTTGAATTTATGCTTGTGTTAGACTTTTGCATGTAACGCAAATCTACCCTGGTAACTGCTGGACACCG
The DNA here is from genome assembly GCA_002796945.1 of Plectus sambesii. Lineage (NCBI taxonomy): Eukaryota > Metazoa > Nematoda > Chromadorea > Plectida > Plectidae > Plectus > Plectus sambesii. The sequence continues at coordinate 2,095 of NIUQ01005480.1, forward strand.
GCCCTTCGCTCCTCGTGACACCACAGAGCTTGATACTCAGTACTGATGGAACACAGCGCGGTTAGTCATGCAGTCTACTCCAAAATGATGAATACTTTGTAAAAAACATTGGCCACTCACACGCCCCAGAAACCTGTGCTTAAATTAAACAGAAACCAAGCAAACTGTGCCTAAATTTGGATTCCTGTCGATCAACTGAGTTTTAAGTTCAGACAGCGAATTTTGCAAGAAATAGTGGCAACTTACATTAATACATGCCGTGATAGTTTGACATTAGTGCTCGTCTAATTTATTCGGGATAATCTCTCTCTCCAGAGACAGCCTATCTGTAGCCTCCACGGCATAAATCTAGGCCTCAAAAATGGATAGAAAATCGTTTGCACAAAATTTTACCCACGAAGTAAGGGGCTGTAACCTATTTTAACTATTTTTTTCATTATCATTGTGATCCTTTACACAAATACGTTGCCGAAACTTACACCCCACCAATTTCAAACTGTCGCCTGATTGAGTTAAATGCAGTAAATGATTTCGATGCTCACCGTGTGCATTGGCTGCGACGCACACGGTGAGTGTTAAAATCATTTACTGAACTTAGCGATCGTCAAGGGAAGGAATACGGTTGGAGGGGTGTAAGTTCTGGTCACCACACAAGTAGCGAGAATAATTAATTAATGGTTCCGGTTAAGGATCATTGGTACTGGCGACAAATATTCTATATAATATAATTTTGGGGTATCAACAAGCCCTGAGCTTGTCCGCATCGCCAGGCTCCGCTTCGTTCGATTCGGACGACACGATTCCGGCGATTTCGGTGAGCTTCCCACTGCCGGGGTTGGCATTTGATTGCTTTTGATCAATCGCTTATGTAGTTGCGCTCTAATGGGGTCGGGGGTTTCAAAACTTTGGAGAAGGGAAGCTTCGGTAATAGGGAGGAGTCCATGTTCTACTGATGATTCTATTGTGGAAGACAAGTCCTTATTGAAGTGTGATTAAATCTATCGATTTGGCTTTTCCTTTATAGTCATCTAGTTCGCGATTTGCATCGAAATAGTAACGTGTTCGGCTACGGTGCAAAACGCACTTCAGTGGGATACGGACAACAATTAAAATGCGCCCTATGTTTTCGTAGCCTTCAAACGCGCCCTATGTTGCACCTTAACATACTGAAAAAATCCAACATAGGGCGCGTTTGAAGACTACAAAAACATAGGGCGCATTTTAAGTATTTATAGGGCGCGTTTTTAGTTTTTTCCGTGGGATACCAAATTTTGATAGTGGGAAGTTATGGAGAATGACACGGTATCACCCTTACAGCCCTCTCATCCTATCTATCCTTTATCATCGCATGATTGCTTATGCAAATGTTATAACTCATTACTGATCAATGATTACGTGCAGCATTGTTTAGGGCTCAGTTCACGGAGGGCGCGCTCTCAGTTCGTTTCTCCAACACGGTGCTTACTGTCCCCGTCGACGATGGGCATGTTCGCCAGTACCGCCTGAGCGTGGAGTGGAAGGGTGTACGCTACTACCGCTACTCACGGTGTGATGTGCTCCATCGCAAGGCTCCGATGGGCATTCTGGCCCGAGCGTTGGTACGCGACGGTGTACTCACCCTGACTCAGCCGCGGCACCATCTAGAGTGCCAGCCTCTGCGCGATGTCCAGGCGATCGCCAAGAACATCAACTAAAGCTGTCGAGCGGAAGTGCGCAAGGGCCACTATGCGCCTCGAAGCGTCTATAACGCGGTATGTGTTGCAAATATGACGCGATTGCAATTGCATAATGTTCATTTTTAGGGGCATCAAGAAGCGATCTACCTGTCTGCCGAGATTGGTGACGCCCGCAGCGCTGAGAGCTTGGTCGCAACGTTTCCGTCGTGGTCGTCTGTACGTAATCTGTATGGGCGACTGCGGCAAGGAACAAAGCCACCAGTTGCTTCCCTCAATGACATCCCCGCGCAGTACCGCTCGACTCTTCGCGGGGTGCTTACAGGCGATAATGAGATGTATAGTTTATTTCATAGAAACTACTGTAACAGTGATTTTAATGATCTATTTAGGTGGTTACTCGCATGCCATGAGCAGGAAGGGGTCTTTGTCTTCGCCGCAGACAGCGATCTTCGCTTGGCGGCAGAGTGCAACACTCTCGTCAGCGATGCCACCTACAAGGCAAGTCCAAAAGGGTTGTATCAACTTTACACGCTGCATGCCAAGGTTGGTTTTTTATATTACTTTTAAGTATCACTGTAATTTTATCTCATTGTAGTTCGCCAGCCCGAGCGGCGGTTTGGAATGGATCGCCGTCGCCTTTGCGCTGATGGGGTTGAAATTCGAAGCAGCGCACGCCATCGTATTTGACGCGATCCTCTTGAAGTGGGCCGAGCTGGGCTGCCATTCGCGCTTCACTAAATTTCTCGTGGATTTTGACTCGGCGCAGCTTGAAGCAGTTGCCGCCGCCTTTGGCATGGATAAAGTAATTGCTTAATAATTATTGCCGTTACAATATATCAGTAACATGTATCCATTCGTTTACAGGTGAAGGGCTGTCTTTTCCACTAGACTCAGGCCATCATTCGCGAGGTCAAATTCAAAGGGCTCATGCGTTATTATAACGGCGCGTTTGGCTCCAAGAATGTAATCTGGTGGTGGCTCCACCTCATCTGCGCCCTCCCATTCCTGCCGCCGCGTAATTCAGCTTTTTTCGAAAAATGCTTTATCATAATTATGAGCGATTTAGAGCTAGTCCAGGTCGTGTGGGACGCCAATCTGTGACGTCCGCCCCGGCCGCCCAAAGGCTGGGTTGCACCCCATGGCTTCGACGGGTGGCCGACGTTGCAGCTGAGGGCATTCGCCAGCTATATGCGCCGGTTCTGGTTTGGAGAGGTGCCGTTGATGTGGTGGAACTACTGGACCATGGAGACCTACCGCACGATGAACGCTGCGGAGGCGTTTCACTCCATGCTGTCAAAGTGAGTCATTCTTTTCAAGTTTTGTAATTAACGCAAGTGTTTTAGGCAGCAAACGACGCTGGCCCACCCCTCTCTGACGAACTTCCTCCCTTGGCTCCAGGAGCTGCACTCCTGGCTGCAGACAAGAATTGTTCAACTTCAAGCCGGCGCCAAGACCCGGCCCAAGGACCAGCGCTATGTCCAGCTGGACGATAGAATCGACAAGTACAAGACCAACTTCCGCGTAATTGTCTACTTTTAATATATCTGTTCATTCGTAACTATCAAAGCATTTCAGCACAAGCTGTTGGGCTGCCCCGACATGGGCAGCTAAATGTTGGCAGCCGAACGATATCTGGCGAGATGCGCATACATGATGTACGATGTCGACAGCGCCGGCCTGAGCCGAAAGGCCGCCCGCGCTGTTAGCAAGAACTACATCCGATTAGGTTCGTCTTATTACAAGATCTTCTTACATATAGGGTAGCCCACAATTAACGATACGTGTTTGATGACAAATATCTCTGGCAATACTTAACCAAATTCAATGCGGTTTTTTGCATGCTCTAGAGCTCATCGCGCTTTATCTTTCCTTTTTTAATCTTAAAAATTGGTTTATTTTTCGACATTTTATGTAAACTTAACAAAATGCGAAATTTCACACTACTCTAAAGTGCAATACTGCCCGAATTCAGTCATTTGATTTCAGTTAAGATATCTCCATAACTAGCGGTTAGATTCTAATGAAACTCTAGATCTATAGAATAAAATGTTTGGCTACAAAATGAGCAATTGCTCTTGACAATTCGATCCTCCTATGCTGAGCTAATTCGTTACAAAATAGAAACAGTCTATATGTTTGACATCTTCCCTGATTGTTTTGAATTATGGTACGTAGACGATACGCCCCATCCGGCCGGATTGCGTTAATGCACGCCACACGCACTAGCACAGGATACCATAGTAAATCAATGCATGTGCGTGTAGCTTGTCCGGACGTATACCGGCCGGATGGGGCGTATCGTTCCTGTACGTGAATTATCCTAGCATAGGAGGATCGAACTGTCAAGATCAATTGCTCATTTTGTAGCCAGACATTTTATTATCTACCCCTAAAGTTTCATTAGAATCTGTCTGATAATCATGGATATGGCTGAACTGAAATCAAATGACTGAATTCGATCCTGTTGTAAGTCATTCTCTTCCAAACGACTGCTTATCTTCGCTTGATATTATCTTGGCAATACAGTGTCCAGAGTCAATAATTCCTATTTCAAACGGTACCCCAACGTTTACAGATCAATTATGTCAAGTTTCAGCTCAGTTGGTTTATTCTGAGCAACGTTATTTAGAACCAGGCCAGATCGTTATATTAATCAGCGGGTGTGTGCTAAACTTTGCGTAGTTTGTACAACTGGCACAAAATGACGAAAAGCGGACCAATGTTAAGGATTAAATAAGGGAAAATCTAAGCTAGATGTCACTCTATCCAATTCAAGAAACCGCATCAAAATTAGTTACGTTGTCGCGGAGTTATAACAAATCAAACTCGCGTAACTTTTGCGCCACCATGTATACTTTGTTTTTAGACGCGAAGAGGCTGGTGGCGCCCGACCCTCCTTAGCGGCGCCGCCCGTTTAAGGCGCGCAAGCCCATGAATGCAAAGCCCATGACTTCGCAGCCCACATCGATGCCGTCTATGCAGCTTCCGACTGCCGACCCCACGCCTAATGAGTACCCCTGGCCTACCGAGGAGTCGTGGCTGACCGAGCCGTTGCCCCCGAAGCATCAGTCACCTGCGACGGACAAGCCCCTGCCCTCTACCGTCACGAACATCATGGACGACGACCTCAACACGCTTCGCGGCAAGGCATGGTTGAACGACAAGGTAAATTCATTTTCGATTACTGATATTGTAATATACATTACTGCATTGAAATTCACATATTCAATTGTCTACTTTAGGTCATCGACTCATACCTGGCGCTGATCAAGGCCCGGTCACAACTGGCGTCGCGTGAACGTGTCTACGCGTTCCTGACGCACTTTAACACCATGCTATGCAGCCGCGGCTACACCGGCGCCAGGTCATGGGTCAAGGTCGACATCTTCAGCCATGACCTGCTCTTCTTCCCCATCCACGATCATGGGAACCACTGGACTTTGATTGTACGTTGCTCAGATTATCAATCGCTACATTTACTAAATAGTAATCGTTTAGGTTGTGGATATGCGTCTATGGCGCATTTCGTATTACGACTCAATGGGGAATGATGGAAACCACCATCTGAACACGATCAGGTCCGAATTGAATAGTGTCTGCCTCTTTTCGTGCTATCTATAATGTCGCCTATTTCAGTAATTACCTAGAAGCGGAGTTCCCAGAGAAGAAGGCAGGCGAGCACTTCGTCCCATTCACTTGCGTCAATGAGAAGGTTCGTTATTAGTACAAATCACATCCTTCTTAATGGATCTTATAAAAACTTACTTCAACATACTTTTAGTAATCAATTCGCAACAATCATTAGGTTTCACTAAGGGTCTTAGCCGCTGACATGTTAGATTCAAACGAATATACGCGTCCTTTACTCTGTCAATAAGCGCTAGTATTATTATTACTTGTCACTTTTATAGAGACTCCCCCAGCAGCAGAACACCAGGGATTGCGGGGTTTTCCTCTGCCAGTTCGCGGAGCACGTAGCCCGAGGGGCGCCGTTGACTTTCACTCAGGTACAATTGCGTTCTAAATGATGAGTAACAATCTTTACAAATCTCTTTAGACGGATATGCCGCGATTTCGGCTTCAGATGGAGAGGGAGCTGAAGGAGGGCCGGCTCCTCCAATAATTGCACTCCCGTTTTCTATCGACGTGTGTGTGTCTATGTATATAGTTCATGCATAATTTACTGTCTGTGCGAAATAAACCACTTTCTTGGTGAAAGAATTCCACTGTCTTCCACAATGAAACGGGGCGCTTGAGCCAACTTTTTGGCGTGAAGCAACATAATACAGTAATTAGCATAACCCATAAGGAAGAATATCTAGAGTAATTCATGCGGGCCGTGCAAATTATTGATACTTTCGCTTCACTCTTGAGAATTGCTTATATACACCATCGCTGTGTGGACGATAGTATGCATTAAGATCTTATTTTATCCATTTGATCAACGTTCAATAATGCAAAAATCAATATAAAGCGCAAAGAGCAAGCTACACATGCATCATACCAACACTTACCATTAACAAACCGATAATTCATTAGGATGGCATTAGGCAAAAGAGAATGAAATTCTATTAACTGGAATGTATTCTTTATACCGATAAGTTGGGAATGTATGCTTAAGTTCCTGCTTTGATATCAGGAGTACTTATCGAGACTAGAGAAACCTTAAAAGAAGAAGCATGGAATTAGTTGAGTGTGGTGAGCTTTGAACAAATTTTCCAATCATTGACGCGTCTCATCTGGAATCGTGTGGCGTAACGTCCGAAATTCAGGACATTTCCCTGACTATGCTAACTTACCACAGTAGGTTGTAATTGCGAAACTACGCAGCAGGGGGTGGAGCGTGCCTTTACATACCATTATCCTAGTTTAAAATCACCACAAATTGCAGGAATTGAGACATTGCTTAAAGGCGCCAAATTCCTACTGTACTGTTTGTGCGATAAGTTACGCAATGACGCCTTCGCTCTTCGTTCATTTGTTGGTCAACTCGAATCCGCCTCCTCACTATCCTATTTAAAGCAGCCAGAATCAGTGGTAATCATCAATCTCCTTGCGTCCTTCTTCTCATTTGGTTTATCTGCGTCTCTGTTCTACATTCAGCTCTCTTTTCTCTACATATTCAACATGAACACCAAGCTGGTCATCTTCGTCGCGTTCATCTGCGTTGTTCTCGGACTGAGCAGCGCCCTTGAGTGCAATTCTGGCTCTGCGCCGTACGAGAAGGAAGGAGCGCCGTTGAGGAAGAACAAGTACTCTGACTCTGTCTACAAGTGCTGCTACAAGTACGCCGAAGCGAAGAATCCCAAGACCGCCATGTTTGGCGCTGTTCCTCCCAACCTCGCCAAGAAGGCTTGCGGTCAGGTGAGTATTCGGCTGATCTTTTTCTCTTGTATTCGTGTATGAATGGTTTATTTGCAGGTCGGAAAGTGCTTCTTCGACAAGTACGTGACCCACAAGAACGTGTGCATCTGCGAGAATGCTGAAGACAAGAACTGCCAGTCAGGTCCGATCACTGTGTCTGAGCTCGGCCCTGAGAGCGGTTCGGCTGCTCGGAACGGCATGTATACTCAATAGTCTCAGTACTGAATGACTGAAGCTGTATATACCTTGTGAAAAGGACCGTTTTACTTCTGTTTTATCTCATACCAATGCTCAATGTATCGCTGTGAAGTTATGACTTCACTGCTGGTCTCAATGGCGCTCTCGTGATGATATTATGACAATGTGATGTATCGCTCTATTGTCTGTATGCGCCACATAAAAAGACTCCTCCTAATTTGCACTAATATCACCTTCAGTAGCAGTCAGAAATCTGGACACATTGGATGTTTGCTTGACGCTATTCTATTTACTGGATTTAAACCCACTCAAATGCTTCTTATGGAATCCTAGAGCCGTCATTTTTCAATGCTTATAGCACATTATAGTATGGTACAATGCATTTTCTAGGCACTGGGGTTATTGCAGTTGAGCTGAATTGAGTGATGCTTACACAGTGCCCAACGTCCTTTCAGTAACCTAATACAAAAGGGAACGGTCTGAGATAACCGCCCCGCAGCCATACAATAACCTGAGCATCTTGTACAAATGCAGCGTAGCTGATCACTGTGTTCACATGGTACAACATTATTTGCGCTTAGATTTGTCCTAAGGTGTGAAAAAACGTTGAATTCTCAGTCAACGATGTTTTTTAATTTTCTCTCTTAATTTAATTTTTTTAAAACCATGTGTGCTCTTCCATGCAACATTTTACGCTCGTTTTATGATACCCTGATGAAACTTTCATATAATCTAGCTTTTGAATACACTTGTACGCCAGTTTCACTGTGGAAAGCCGTATTTTATCATTTTTGCTTTTTTTAATTCAGTTTGGGTTATAATTTAGCTTGCATAATCCCACACAACATTAATTATGAATCAAAAACTATTTTATTTTATATTGATGTTTATTTATTGCTGAGCATTCTGATAATTTAGGAAGTTTGCTTCCTTTATCTGTCTGAGCGCGCATGTGCAGTTTTGCGCTTACTTTGGTGTCTTGTTTGCTGTTGTTGAGTCTTCAAGGTTACTCTTGCAGTTATTTCTTTTGTCGTTGAACCAAGGTCCACTTACTTTACACAGAGGGGAAAGCGTTAGATATGCGAGATCAACAAAGGATAGCATACGGGACACTGCACACAGCGCAACCCACACCAAAGTGTAGATACAAAAGCTTATCACACACCATTGCAAAATAGTGTTACTGTAGGCGCGTCTGGAGACCACTTGGGATTGAATCTCTCTCTAACACCTCCCTCGTAAAGGCGAAAGCGTAAAGGCCGTATTAGAGTCAACGTGCGACGTCGCAACGTCCGAAATCCATAGTGCAATTACCAAGAACTACTCAACGTCCGTTTCGTAATTCTTGGTAATTGCACTGTAG
>NIUQ01005481.1:0-10702 GCA_002796945.1 Plectus sambesii
CCATCAATCCGTTAATCAAGCTCGATTTTCCGCCCTTCCATGTTCCGCATATACCAATTGCTCTTTGACCCTCACGTAAGTGTCTTTGGGGCTGTTCCTGAAGATGCAACATTTAATGAGCTTTATATTTTGCGATCAGCTGTTTCTGATCTGGGCAATTGACCCGTTATTTTATTTCATTGTAGTTTTTTAGAAGATATAACTATAAAAGTTGTATAAGTCATAAAATAGTAGAAAAAATGGCTTTCGAGCAAATGACCTTAAAAATCGCGGCTCTCTTCATAACAATTTTGTTTGTTTGAATTAGGGGATCTGAAATCTGTGGAGTACGCATTGCATGGTTAATGAGCGCTTTTCCGATATGTCCCGCGCTCGTTAATATCTTTTCACTTATGGTAGAGCAGTGTCAGAGTCACGGATACTAAGAAATGTGAGTGATACAATGTCGCGGCCGTATCGGACATCTTAGCATATCTAAAAAACTGGCACCACATCACCACTATCACGTTTCCGATTGATCTGATCAGTTTTATGTGTGGCCATAACTTGTTTGTTTGATTAAAGGGTGCGGCATCCGACCCTTGCTACTTTCGATAATGATTCAGCATACGTTATTCGCACTTGATATATACAGGGGCCTGTTTCATAATACTATTGCAATTGCAAAAGTGCGGAATTGCGTTGTAACTTCCACCGTCATCACGCAATTCTGCAACTTCCTGTTTCATCAAACTGTTGCAGTTGCAGAATTGCCGAGTTGCGTTTGCAACAGTTGCAATTGCGGAACTGCAAAATTGCGGGATTGCAATTACAAAAAAGTGGCACTATTCCGTAATTTTGCTACAGTTGCAAAGAAAACCTTGCACCGCAAATCATGGTGCGAAAAGAGATTGCAATTCGGCAATTCTCTCAAAAACACAAAATTAATGTAAAATTAATATAGAATAAAGCGGAGTAGGGAGGCTAATGTTGAAAGAGAGCATAACGATGAGTGAAATGGTGGGAAATATATGAATTTTAACTGTTCATAACGATTTAATGGCATATCGTGACAGCAGTAGTCCGAATTTTGAATTTAAATGAGTACCGCCATGCAAATTGTACTACAGTATCATGTTGTCCGGCTTGACATCCACGCTTCAAATTTAAATGTGCTTTTAAAATTGCTGCTGAACTGCGCGGTTGCGGAATTGCAGTTGCAGAGCTGCGAAAAGTTTTATGAGACAGGAGATTGCAGATTTCCTTGTGTAACTGTTGCAGTTGCAAAATTGCAGTTGCAATCGCAGCAGTTTTATGAAACAGGCCCCAGAGTGCCAGATAAGTCCTTTGAGTCATTTTTCAGACGGCTTTTTCAGGTTTCTTTTCAAACTTTTTCTACGACTGTTATACACCTTTTTATTATAAAAAAAACTATATCCCAGACGATAGAGATTAAAAAACAAACAAAATGGCGTATCAGTCGTGGAACAAAATGATGTAGAAAAGGTGTAGAAAAAGTTTGAAAAGAGACCCGAAAAAGTCGTCTGAAAAATGACTCCAAGGACGTTTCTGGCCCCTGTAAAAGTATCATCATAACTCTCTCTCTTGAAGGGCATCGAAAAATACTGTGAGCACATTTCCCCTTTGACTACATAGTGATGTGTAGATTTAGGATTAGTTTGGATTTATCTACGTGCGGACTATCATTGCGGCGTCAGACAGGCTAAAGAACTTCGAGCTCAGGAACGCATTGCCCTGTTATTCCTGTGCGTAACTGATCAGAGCTTAGCGCAACACTCAATACTACTTAAAATACAAAATAATGATAAAAACGTTTGCGAGTGCGCAGCTCCGCGCCGTATAGCAGTTTGGACAAATAGTCTCAGCAAGACAATATACATAACACTAGCGAAGCTTTGTGGCGAGTTCGAGTAGGCGCACAATGCAATGACATGCATGCAAATTGATTTAAATATGTTAATCATCTATGAGACAGGAACCTGTTTGATTGGCAATCCGCTTGAATCTGTAGTTGTTCCAGAAATAGTTTTATAATTTGGAGTAGAATCTGCAAAGTAAATTATACATGTAAAATATTTAATTTGTTGACTTTCTCTTCACTTCTTTAAGAAAGTATAGAAAAGTTCGTTGAAGGCGCATATTTGTAGCCACTCACTTTCTTTGTTCGATTAGCAGAAGCTCAGAGACACCCTTCGTTTTTGTTAATATACTAGAAGCAGGAAGGAAACAAAAGATATTGTAGTAATTGGACAAATTACGAGTAAGTAAAGATATGAATGCCAATGCCGAGCAGCTCTTTTTTCGTTTTTTAAACTTCAGGCCATTAATTACTTATAACAGAATAACAAACATGCTATCCTTGCCTTGTGGTGAATGCGATAGAGCAGTACCGTGAAGAAAACGACGTTTCCTAGCTTTAGCTGATGATAATATATTTTCGGTCACAGTAATAGGAACGACAATTACGGTGACCACTACTGTGACGCTAACTGCGGTGACTGTGAGTAGAACTCTGATTGCGATCATGATGAGTGAAATGATAATTATGACGACCGAAAGTGTTATTATACTTGCAGCAAGTATGCATAAAAGGATGATTTCGAAGATCGTAACAGTAGTGCAAGCTATAACGTAAAGTATCCTTGCCGCAAGCGCTAAGCAGAAGAACACTAATTCGCCCAGATTGCATGATCTAAAAATCAAACCACATATTTTACTCGAGGTTCCAAATGTGAATCCGATAAACTTGCTTAACTTCTTGCCCCATTTTCGGAAAATAGCCAAAAGATGCGCAGAAAAACGTGTAAAGTTTTATTGTACCACGTCAGTGAATCCGAAATCAGTGACGATAATTTCTGTATTGACGGAATGAGGAAAGCTTCGAAGATATTCCAGAAGAAATTTGCAAATGTTATGGAAGGGGCGATAGTTATGCTGAAGATACGGTTCATTCTAATTCGCGTAATCTGAAATCGTTAAATATTGAGTATTAATTTAATAAATGTTACCTAATTCGCGGCTAGCCTTGCCTTCTATTCTTAGCAAAGGTATCACTCTATCATGTAATAATGTGTCACTATATGCAGAAATGGCGGCTGTTATGATTTAGAACTTAAAGAATCAATGCTTTCTTAATACTGTAAGGATATAAATATTGGGTGGTATTTAATTTGGGTGAATAACTGGTCTGACTCAGTGATAACTGAATGACATTTTTGACTTGACTGAAGCACTGTAATATGCAGCTGTCGGCATGCTGTAGTCTTTCGTATGCGTAAGTGGGTGGAATTATCTGCTCTTTGTTGGAGGGTAATAACGGCTATGCTGACCTCTTGCTGCGCCCTCTAAGTTGTGCTTTGACCTATTCTGCTCAAACTCTCTCGCTCGTATTATTTTTATGAAGTAATGCAATAATGGTTCGCTTTGTGGTTTGAACATCGCGAATAAGCCAACCAGTTCTCCCGAATCCTTCACCTTCTGATCAAGATCTTGCAAATTCTAATTTCTTTGATAGTCCTCTAATTGCCAAAGAAGCAAATGATCTAACGAAGATCAGAATGGAGCACAATGGTAGCCGTAAGCAAAATGCTTAAAACTCTGTGCCCGACGATTTAAAAACAAAATCGGTAAATATGCCGCAGAAAACAGAGTTGCCAATGCGATTAGGCACTTTTAATGATCAGATTGCTTTCGATTTTAGCCAGTAATGGTCAAAAATTGGAATTTTGCGAATGATTGATTCGATTTGTAATGAAATCGGAGTAGTGACTGACTGATTGATTATTTTTGTGATTTCGAATACTTCTGAATGCGTTATTGGATATAAAGACTAATATCTTACTTACATATTTATCAACGTAGGAAAGTGGAGGTGGGCATCGATTAGTAATTAAGGGAAACATGAAGGGTGGGATAAATATTGGGTGGTATTTAATATGGGTCAATTGGGTGGTCCGGTCGACCACTCAAATTAAACACCACCCAATAATTTCTCGCCTTACAGTATACGGTTTGAAGTTTGTGAGAATCAAATGTTTATATACGACAGAACATTAGCCCAGTTTCGTGGCCTCGGGCAATGTGGATCATCTGGGGGAAAACGGCAAATGTTCGCTGAACGTCACGTACAGATCATGCACATTAGAGCCGAAGTAACTTCTGGTTTGTAATCAATATAGTCAAATTCGTGAGAATTCAGAGTGACCAAAACGTTCTGACCACACGTTATCAATGTTAACCGAGAACTACTGAACTTAATCGCTTAAAGTTTAGCACAGATATTATGGTGACTATTCGCTACGCCCGTGTTTATTTTCGTTTTATTCAGTCGTCTCTGGAGAAAAAAGCACTTTGTTAGCTATCAGTAAAAATTGCAGAAAAGTACGAATTGACGTTCGCTGAAATAATCGTCTGAACCGATGACACATTGTTTATAAATGGACTATCGACTGAACCGCACAACGATTACGTTTTATTAGGTTGCCGGAAGATATTTTCTTTTATGGTCTGTAGGTCTGATTGCCTACAACTCCGTGAAAACGCCACCAATTTGAGTATGGTTTTCTTCCTTTAAAAGAACTCTTTTTGCTCGCGCTGCGCGCTAGCATATATTCTGATAGCGCAAAATTGTCCGTGCGAAAGTTGACCATCATGTTTCTCATTGAAACAGTCGTCTTAAGGCGCTAAAAATGATCGATTCGGGGTAATTAGGCACTCTGATTCGAATGAACGCATCAGTTTTCCCGTGCATCGCTCATTCGCAGGGAAAATCGTTTCGAAAATCGCACTTTTGACGTTTTCTCGTGGCATTTTTTTCATTTCGAGAGTTGAACGAGCTAAGTACAGGGTGTTCTAAAAGTCACTATCCCACTTCCAGCCGCATTTCCTCGATAGTCACTTATTACATTGAGTTGAAAATTTGTAAATATACCAGTTAGACTTTAAGGAACACGGATCCGATGCCAGAAATGCAAAATTAAAAAAGAAAGAGAATGAAAAAATTAAATTTTAATAATATACATCCAAATTATATGCGTGCTCTTGAATCTTGTAGAGCTACTTCTAACTTAAATTTCCTTTTTTCAACCATAAAAATTGATTTATTTTTCGCTATTTTATGCCTGTTTAAAAAATGCGAGATTTAGCATAAACTGCGCGTTTTGCGGTTAAAATGCACGAGAAAAAGCGCGATGATACGATAATTTGCATGTCATTCAAAGGGCGTAAAATGAGCTGTTCTGATCGAATTTTTATGATTAAAAAGAGGAAATTTAAGTTAGAAGTAGCTCTACAAGATGCAAAAAGTCGTACTAAATTTAGGTGAGTATTGACTAGGTTTATTTGGTATATCACATGTTCCTTTTTAGAGCCATTTAAAGAAAGTGATGCATGTTAATGTTATCATATCTCTGCGTTAAATGAACAAAGTTCAATGAAACTTTGCATACTTTATAGGTAACAATACTAGTGTACCTGTAAAAAGTTTCACCCTGATTGGTTAATTTATTGCAGAGTTAGTTATAGCAGAGTTAAATATCGTCCTTAATTACTTGTCGCTTCAAAATAAACCTTGTCACACGTTCGCTGCAATAACTTTTGTATTTCGTAACAGAATTGTTCGAAATATTGTGAAAAGTAGAGCAATAATATAGCTTCTAAGACCCTGTTGCAGAACTGAAATTGGTGACCTACAGAAAAAGTTACAACTGTTTGAAATAAAAATTGGTTAGCGTTCTTAATATCTTATCCGCCTCTGTATGTCATATGAGCTGATTATGCAGCCTTTTTATCTCATCGAATATTTTCAATAGTGAAAGAAAGCAGTACTTTATTCATGCTCTTCTCTGTAGAGTTTCCCTTATTATTTAGGGTCATAATTCGTCGTTTTGGGTTTGAATCTATCCTTCATCAGGCAAAATATTATTCGCATCAGAGAGCATTTCTACTTTATTTCTGATGCACGAATAATATTAGTTAAAGGGCATAAAAATAGCAATTAGGGGGCAAAATCGATCGATTTAGGGAGCAAAAATGTTTTTTGCATCAGGGGGGCATTTTTAATTTTTTTTTAGGCGACGACATCAGCTCATTTGGGGGCAGAAGAAAAGCATAGTTTGGGGGCAAAAACCTGAAATTTGAGGGCAGAATCGATTGATTTAGGGAGCACATTACTATTACGTCTTAAAAACATGTATTACAACTTTATGGCCACCATATATACGATTAGGGTGAAAAAGGTCGACAACAGCTCATTTTGCGGACTTTAAACGAAAGGCGAGATTTCACAAAAACGGGTATTTTCATCGGAAATCGAGCAATTTTGCAAAATCTCGCCTTTCGTTTAAAGTCCGCAAAATGAGTTGTTGTGACCGGATTTTTATGATTTAAATACCAAAATCTAAGTTAAAAAGAGCTCTATAAGGTGCAAAAAGTCGCATTGAATTTGCTTGCGTATCAATATAATTATCTGCCATCAAACGTAAGTCCTTATTTCTGAGCTGCCCAAGAAAAAATGATGCGCATGAAAATTATCTTACCTCTGCTTAAAACTAACAGATAACAATGTAACTTTGCACACTTATACAGTAAAAATACTAGTGTACTTGTGTAAATTTTCAGCTTGATTAGTTTAGCTGTTGTAAAGTTATTCAAAAAATAAAAATGATCTATTAAGCACGCTTTAGTCAGTGAGCGTTCTTAAGCTTTTTTTCATGAGTGTATATCACTATAAAGGTGAGACCGAAACTAGTTTTTCTATACATCATTCTAAAGAACACTATGAGAGGAATTTGAAAAAATGCTCAGAATTACATTTGATGCAGAATTAAGAAAGTTGCACAGTAAAGAAAAATACTGTATATCGCAATTTCTGTATTTTTAACTTTACAATTTTTCGAATTTTTCGACGAGAATCTGTTCACAAGCCCCAATCTAAAGTTATCTAGAGTTAATGCCCTAATGATGGGCTATCCGATGGTACCATAGAAAGTATCAAGCTCAGGTAGATAAAGGTCTGTAATTTGGTCCAAAGTGACCCATCCTTTGAGGCGTCCGGAATCAAAGCAAGGCGGATGCGTGAACAAAAATCAGAATGCTTTAATGACCCCGGAAGTGATACATTTTCCTCTATCCATGGGCAAGATTGAACCTTGGCTTTCGATGAACTATCCGACGTCATTTGATCGTCCATCGTTAGGTATTAATAATCAAATATACCGATACGGTATATTTTAAAAAGAGAGTAGCTGCATGCGAGCAAATTGATAACATTTCAACCAAACTAACAAAAGTCTTAAAATATGGGTGTCTTTGGGGGAAAATTGAGGTTCAACCCCGAACACAGATTTTTATTTTTATGGTGCCGTTGGATTGCCCAGAGTTAGGGGACTACTCCTATGGGTAAATTTGGCTTAAGGCATCCGACCAAGTTTCAACCGAAAAATGCAAAAAACTGAAAAGTTAAAAAACCCAAAAAAACAGTATTTTTCTTTCTTGCATATCCTTCTTAGTTTTGCATTAATTTCAAAAATGAGCACATTTTCGGATTTCTCTCATCTTTTCCAGTCGAATAACTTGTAGAAAAATTGATTTTGAAGGCATCTTCCCAGTTTTCTGTAAAACCATTTTTACCGTCATTTTGGCATAGAGTGACTTTGAGCTAAAATTGAGGTTCGATCCCGAGCACAGATGTTTATTTTTATGGCACCGTTGGATAGCCCAGCATCAGGGGATTACTTTTAGGGTAACTTTGGCTTAGGGCATCCAACCAAGTTTCTGCAGAAAAATGTGACCTATTCTTTTTTGCATAGCTTTCTTAGTTTTGCACTAATTTCTTACTTCTGGTCAGTTTCAAATTCACCTCATCATTTCCTTTCTAATGGTATATAGAAACAGAGGTTTTAATTCCGTCTTTGTAGTCAGTAAAATCGATTTGAATCTCCGGCCATATCTCGACACGAAAGTATTTTCAAAATATTCTGATGCGTTTTTCGGAAATCTCGACCTAAATTATCGCAGGATAACAAATTTCATCAGAATCTGAGAACTTTCTACCCACTTTGCAAAGGAAGTTCGATGCTTAGAAAAATTCTCTCTTAAACTTTCAACTTTACTTCAGAGATTTTTCGATTTTTTGTGATTTTTTTCTCGAAAAACTGTTTATTTTGAACATAGCATGAGCAGAAGGTAAGATATTGGGCAGAAGATAAAGCTGTCATTGTTAATTACTGACGGAATCACCACTGGGACTTTAACAGGATTATAGCAAGCATGCAAGATGGAGCCATTTTTGACGCCAAGAATGGTTCAGTTGAGGGCTACTTGCATTATTGTTCTTATTAATGTTTCATAAACACTTCTCTGAGATTTTCTTTGTTAAATTATCTCAAAAATTTACGATTTGCGATAAAATACTGGCAGTTTGGTATCTATAAACGCCTCTGTGCTCATATCCTTAGTGGCTGCGTTCAAAAAGAACATTTTCAAAAGAACAAAAGAATGGTTGAACATTTTCATATTTCCTTTTTCTGCTAGTCAGATAGCTATCGGAGGTATCTCCAGTTAAAATTTGGCGGTATTTAGTGCAGTGGTTGCCGAGATATGCATGAAATCAGAAATGTTATCCTTTTTTTGGACCACCTTGTAGTATATTATTTATGTGAAGTTTTTATTACAAAAGTAGAAGTTTTGAGCAAATATCTAATCAAAGTTTCAGTTCAAGCACAATTGCAAATTTTTCCTGATTTTTAATGAAATTTCAATGATTGCGCGTATATGGATGGAAATTAAAACTTACATTTAAAGTTTTTCCAGTGAAACTTTGCTGATAACCAACCAAAAATTTATGTTTTGGGTATTTGGAGTTCAGAAATGATTCCTTGAAATCACCGAAGTAGTTATTGGTGCTCATCTTTTTTCGCAGCGTGTAATTCAGCTCCAAACGGCCATATCAACAACTACATCAGTTTGTTAGCATTAAAGTAAAGCTCTACAGCATAATGCAAACTCTGTAGATAAGCTAGAATGGCGGGCACGCTTGAGGTAGTTATTTTCTCAGGCTGCTTTATCATACCGAGTAGGCCGAAATTTTTGCCACCCATATAACCGTTAATCTGTAACCCGTATAACTTGGAACAAAAACCTTAAACAAGCGTATTAGTCACCACAGCACTGTGAGATCGGCGTGAGGTACTATGCGGACGCGTATCTCCTCAGATCTTCACTTTTTATCAATTCAGATTTTTGATTTTCAGCGCATAGCAATAAGCGCTTCTGGACTTGCTCAGCGTAATTGCATACACGATCATTATATTCGTTTATTTTGTGCGATTATGCGCGTGGATGAGTTGATTATTCTGTAGGCGATAGCGATGTTGCATTTCGTTGTTTGTCTACTACTCTATTGTCATTTGCCATCGCACTTATTATTTTGCTCTCGTTTTACTCCCGATTTCACTATCCTATGCATGCAGCAAAAAATGCGATAAATTACGAAAGTATCGCAGCCGTAGAACTGTAGCTTGCAGACTTCTTACTTCCCTTTGCAAAGCGCTCAATTCGGATTGGAAATTGCCACGTACTTTGAAGTTTGGTGACAAAGTTTGCAGTCCGTGTCACCCTACTCGCTTTCTTTTGTCACCATAACTCGCTGATCAAAGACTCTATAAGATCGTTTGTCAATAACATAGGCGTATTTGCCGCTCCTTTTGGGCTTATCAGCTTCCAATGAGCAAATTTTATCGTTCATATCACATTGTTTTCGACGGTAAGCATGTTCCTTAGTGATGGCACGCCCAAGGAGCGCTATTCTCGCTTGCACTGACAAACGAGGGGCTATTCTGTAATCGACATTATTCATATCAAACACTCAAAACTATCGAAAGCAAAACTATTTTTTAAGTTTGGATATGCAAAAGCATGAAAAATGTGAAGAAACATATTTGAGAGTGAGCCTCAAATTATTATTTAAAGTAAATAGCTTTGTAATAGTAAACTTCCTAGTGTTTGTCATGCGAAGTCGCAGGGTCAGCTTCATGATGGTGAGCATAAGGCCACCATATGAATACGACAGTAGAATAATCCGATTGGCTGTCGCATGCCTGACCCTGGGAGGTTGGCAATGCGATATCTATCGCAGCAAAGCTGCTAAAAATTTCCCGACCCATGAAGGATTTAGGCCTTGGTTAGGTGAGAGAGCAGCCTGCAGCGGGAATTGAACGCATGTCCTTGAGACTGGTGTGGCCTCGGATCACTCCACCATTCGTTCCCTTAAAAAAAATAATTTTGCAACGAATGGTAAATATGGGACCAAGAGTTACCAATTAGTGACTGTTTAGTGGTTAGTACTGTTCAGATCATATCCCTTTAGGGTATTGTTTAGGCGAGTATCATGAAGAGCGCCTACATACTTGCAATTTTCTTGTGTCAGATGTTATACAGGGTGGCCCAAAAAAACTTATCGCTGATTCGCATTTCGCGGAGAATGAAAATTAGGCCAAATCGAGTACACCGTTGGATAGCCCGTGGACTAAACTTGCGTTTGGTGTAGTCCGATTTTCGATCCGCTCCCTAGGGGGCCCGGAACACCCCTAAAAACACTAAAATCAGCGTGCTGGAGAGCTGTTTGGGAAAACGGTCGCCATTTAACACCCAGGCAACGCCAAGAGCTGTGCTATAGCTCATTTTACTCAGCGTATACTCCTCT
>NIUQ01005482.1:0-17250 GCA_002796945.1 Plectus sambesii
TGACAGGCATGACAGCTCTGATAGAGATCAATCGCTTCTTGAATGTCATTCGAGCGGAAGATGCTCAAAGTCTGCGTCTGTCCCTCTTCGTTGGTAAAGGCGAAAGTGACGTGATAAAGCGACATGTTCGGTTGATTCTTCACCGAGCCCTGACACACCGAGAAGATCACCTCCTTGTCGCTCTTCGACGGCAGCATTCGTGGATGGGCGGCAAACAGATCGGCCGGAAATACGGCGATCTCGTTCGAATCTGCCGGAATCCAATAATCTTCACCGAACATGCGCTCTTTCGCCGACGTCCAAAAATTGCCCAACTGCTTCGAAACCAGCGCCAACGAAAAAATACTGCAAAAAAGCCGATTAAACACAAATAATCGCGCTGCAGGGCGCAACCTCGGTCGCGCGCCGCCGTCCTTTTTCTTCGCCTCGTTCAGCGGAGACGAAGGCGGGGTTGTGGGAAGGCTTTGTGAGGCCATCGCAATCAACTCGTCCACTTCTTTGTTGACAGCCGACGCGAGCGCATCCGAGCTGGCTTGCGAGAATGGACGCATTGGCTGATCGGGGCTTGTACTCGCGCTCGAGAAGGCGTCTTCATCGCCCATAACGGAATCCATCTTCGTCGTACCAACTCAAACACTGAATCCCCTCCAACTGGGCACGCTATCAGTGATGAATCATACGTCAACTTGGCTTTAGTAAACTTCGTTTGTTCACGCAGCTAAAAGCGCCAATGCTCAACATAAGCAATAATATCGATCGCGAACGCTAAACAATCTACTTTGAACGGTTGAAAAGTTTGTTGTCAATTCGGCTAGTTTTTGCATCAACTAGAGTCAACATCTATTGAGCAGACAGCTGAGCGCGTGATAGCCTTCTACCTAGTGTCACAATAGCTACAGTTCCTACGCAATCTTTTCAAGACCCTCAGGCGATCAATTCACAAATCTGAAATTCTTCTAAGAGTTTCAGTCTAATAGTTCTAAGAAATAGAAGATTCAACAAAAAAAGTTGGGTGCCTATTCTCCTCCATAAAGAGTGATGCGATCGAATCCTTAATCCTGATCACAATGTAGGTATTAGCGTTATCCTAACTCAAAGGTCCAAAATACAGTGTACATGGACTGCAATTGCCTAGGCGTCTATGTCGCGTCCATTTTCTTTGCGGACATTGAGCTGTTGCGTCGGTTGCCTGCGAATCTGGCTAAGCTCAATCTGTTCGACTTTGACGACGTGACGCACCCATAGCGCCAGCAACCAGCACAGAAACAAGCACAGCGCCAACAGCAAGTACAGCATGCCAGGATAAATAGTCAGCGTCGCTTTGTAGATCCTGATGAAGACTGTCGCCTCTACTAGTTGCAGAATTTCAACGCTGATGCTAAGCAAGGCCAGCGCTTTGCCGATCTGCAAAGAAAGCGTGCAAAGTAGATTGATTATAGCAACAGTTAGTCAAATCACGAGTTTTAAGAGAATATTTTTTGCTTGGACATCGACCAAAGTGCTGACTTCGGCGACTGAACGCAAGGCTCAATAAAGCACTTAATTTGTCAAAGGAAAGTAACAGGCCAGTTATGTCCGTTGCACTATTGATCCAGTGCTGTTTCACATCGCATCCAGAGGTGGGCTTCGGTCGGCGCCTGGCAGGCGCAAGCTAGGAAGCCGGAATAGATAGCGTGACATTCGATTGTCATTTATCCAGAGCTTACTCGAAAAGGTAATCGACTTGGCCACTATTTTTAAAACAGACCATCCATCGCTGTCCTACGACAGAAATACAAGTGTCTCCATTATAAAATTTAAAACATCTCCAGATTCCAGACCCAAAAGTTGCAAACCCGTGTTAAAGGAGTGCGATCTGATCGTACCTCATTCGGTTCGACGATCTGAGACATGAACGACGTGAGCGCCGGCAATGAGAAGCTGGTGAAGAAGCCGAGCACATTCGACAAGTACATGTGCCAAGTCTCGCTCGCCAGCCCAATCGCTACATTTCGAGCGCAGCTTGACGCAATACAGCACAGCAGCAGCGTCGTATCGCGAACATTCCAGAAATGCTTTGCTGCTGTTCCCAAAATATTTCCCACTGCTACTGAAATAAGACAAATGACCAAAGGCGATAGAGGGCAAGATGATGAACGCACAGATGAGAAATCCGTAGCCCATCCAGTTGGATAGACCAGCGGCGTTCCAGCGCAGCGGGTTCGGCCCCGTGTCACGAAGGACGTATTGACTGATAAGGCCGCCCCTGCTTTCCGTATTCGAAGCTTCCATCATCACATAGAAGAGCATGGAGCAGCCGATCAGCAACCGTCGACTGCCCTTCCTCCGTCTGCTCAGCGTCAACCATCCATCTTTCAGCGATCGCCAAATATCACCAGCAATCGTGGTTGTATTTTTGGTAGGGTCATCAATCGGGATATTCACAGGAGGGTGTTGTTTGATGCGGACGAGGATGTAGAAGAAGCCCGCGACGAACCCAGTCATTTCAATTGCTAGTAGAGTGGCATAGTTAGTGACTTCTATCAAATAGCCGCCTAACAGGCTGCCAACAAAGGAGGACACGGTATTGACTAGCATGAAAAGACCGAGTCGTACAGTGAGCATTTTCTTGTCGGCTATCGTGTCTGCGAGATACGGTTTCGCCGACACCGCAAAGAAGCCCTGGTATCCCGTAATTCCCGTCGCTATGCCAGAAATGACGAAAAAGTACAATGGAGCAGCAACTGTGCTGCTGAGAACCAGTTGCAGCAGGAACTCGGATACAATTAATCCAATTATCCCGATCAATATATTCACTTGTCGGCCATATTTGTCACCCAACGCACCTAAAAGTCGACATCAAGGTGGAAGCTGTGTTTGCAGGCGCGTAGCTAGAACCGGATTAGTAAAGGGGTCAGTTTTGAAACCAGGGTGGGGCAAGGCACCAGATATGTGATTTTGACTCCAAATAATTCAATCCAAAAATAGGCAATGCTCCACCTAGTCAAGCACCTTTTTGATGCAAAACGAACCGAATATTAGATCTGCAAAAATGGCAGGGATGGCCACGCTCAGTTGTCTGTAGAATGTGTAATCGGCAGTCACTCTTTGCACTTCCAATTCCACCTGCCGATTGTTGGTCAGATTGCTACAGTCGACGGTCGAATTGCTGCCATAGTTGTCGGTGCAGACGCGCCGGTAAAAGCCGACGTGTTCAGGGAAAGCCAAGTTTGTAAATCCATAGATGAAAAAACCGAGTGGTTCAACAGTTGTTGCCGCAGCGGCTGCATGGGCACCGACACAAAACCGAGCTGACCGACCCATAATAGCAGCTTCCGTCAGCCCACCACTGTCACGTCGAGCAAGTGTACTACCAATCGTACCGACGCGTATAATTGTGATAAGCATGGATGGCTACGACAGCTAAAAAGCACCTCACTCAGTGTAAACAATACGCTTTACTTTGGTCACAGCCACAACTGACAAAGTCTTTC
Organism: Plectus sambesii; assembly: GCA_002796945.1. NCBI lineage: Eukaryota > Metazoa > Nematoda > Chromadorea > Plectida > Plectidae > Plectus > Plectus sambesii. Next base: position 3,474 of record NIUQ01005482.1, read on the forward strand.
ATGAGCGATACAAGGGCAAGTTGAAGATCACACATTCTTTGGTACACAAATCGATTGAGATATGCAATTAAAGGCGATTAAGCAATTATGAATGACAAAGGACTAGAGAGATTGCGCAGAGAGACCATGGAGCAATACATGCGACTAGCACAGTGAATATTATGAACAAAATATTGACAACATCGACGAAACGTTCGGTATCAAGCGCGTTGTTCTTTAATGACGCGCATGAGAAAGGCAGCGTAGACTGGCTTGTGATCAGACCTCGTCTCGGACCAAACTGAATTGTACACCAAAGGAACGATACCCGTACTGGACGTGGTGTTATTTCGATAAAGCACTCGATCCTGCAACGAACGCACTTGCATTCAACAAAAGATAAAAAGAGAATGAGAAAAAGCTAGCCGTCTTATCAGTAGTGTATGATAGTACGTTTATATTATAACGGTGGTTATCGTTTACACTGTTATGTGAGAGACCAGCAAATTTTGACCGGCATAAGAGATTTACCGTAAGATACAATTTTTACTATATAATACACTAACGATAATCATTTTGAAGAAGGACTGTGACATTGCACCCAACCATCCCGCTCGCATTTTCCCTTAACATACTCATAATACGACTTCTTCTCATGAACAGCACAATTAAAGCGCATTAACCAACCGTATATGATGGGACGCGTCGCGGGTTGTACTTGCTTGTGCCCACGATCAGTTTGTGCGTCGGAGCGAATCGTATCGGCGCTTCTTTAAACTCTTGGAAAATTTTCCCTGCAAGCAAACAACATCAGTCAGTCAGTAAGTACAAATGTTATAGTCAAAATATGCCGATCAGTAACAAGAAATCTTAAAACTGAATAAACTGCTTCGAAAGTCGATAGCGCTTCTTTCTATCATTTTATGCACGTAAAAACTATCATTCCTGGTGAAAGTGTTCAAGCACCGAAACGGCGAGCTCATTTTTGCCAGCTACGGTTACAATCTCGACTTTATTTTACTGAAAGAAAAATGACGACTATAAGGAGTGAACGCCAACCAGTAATCATATCCGAAGAGAGCTGATCGTTGATGAGCACATTCGACCAGTGGCTGTCTTCCCGACCTTCCAGAACTCCAGCGGCGGTCGGCTCCGTGACCAGCAGCGCATCCACAGCCAACCGATCCGTTATCCTGAAAAAAAAACACGTTCCCATAAGATGATAAACAAACTGAGATTAAAACCTAAAGTTGAGATCGCCGAACCAAATGACGACATTGGCCGACTGAACGGCCGGCTTGTTCGACTTGGTCATCCTGTCGAAGCGCAGCGACTGACTGATCTTCTTGTAGTCGTTCACGCGGTTCGTTTGAGGACCATCTACAGAAAAAAGACTGCATCATCACCATAGTCAATAGGCTGATAGCTTACAGGACAAATGACAACCGACGACGAGAATGACCGTGTAAAACAGTCGAAAACAGACGGCGATGGCGCCCTTTGTTTTAACTGGCTTCGTCCACACGTTGCTCGAAATAAACCGTCTTTCGGGGTCTGAAAGGGCTCTCCGTGGTCAACAAAAACACATTTTCTCATAAACGCACCCGAGATGAAAGGCAGCAGAGTTTTTCTGACGAGTATCAGCAGCATTTGGCTCCATTGGCGCACCCAGCAGAAAGGTATGTGGTCGTTGCCAACGGCAACCGCGATCAACGTGATGACATCAGTATGAAAACACCTTAAAAGCGCAACTGTAATCAAACCGAACGCTGATCAATCGCCGCTGAACACACATGTCCGTAGATGCGACTTCCTGAAAGCTGATGCAGTAGATATCCGGGGACGCTTGAACATCAGGCGGATGAAGCATCGCTCGAAGGCTGTCGGCCGATCTCGGAGACTGAAAACGAACACAAATATTCACTTGAAATATGCATATCGGAAGAAGAGATCACTTTTTCTGCGAGATTCCATGTCAAGCAGAGAATAGTAGCCGTCTCGTTGGGAAGAACAGCGCGCACATCGCTCCTTCCTGCCAATATCGACCCGCCCGGGCCAAATAAATGCTGCCTGCAACAATGACAGCGGTTATTTGCGACAATTCTGATTCTATGAATGCTACGCACACGTGGGGCAAGGCAAACTGCTCGCCGCCTTCTACTTCGGCCTTTCCGCCGACCATGCTAGTTCCATCAGCCAGCCCGTCGTCAACACGCGACGCAGCGGTCGCTTCCATCAACTCGCTCGTCGACGAGTCCTTGCCTACAATGCGCTCTTTGAGTATTGCTCAATACTGCTCTTTCAGTCAATGATGTCAGTACAAAAGAACAAACAAGCAGCATGATCGCGTAAAAACGAAAGATGGCCGAAGTAAATGTTACTGAGAGGAAAAAGGCGAGAAAAGACGAACCGTCGCCAAGCGATCTGTCGCCCAAAGAGCTATCGGAAAGGAGATTTTCATTGCTATTGACAAGTGCATCTTGTCCACGGCTATTTGATACAGCCAGAGGGTTGTCAACCGGCTGAGCGACGACAACTGGAGCAGGTTCACGAGCAGCGACCGACGACGAACAGGGGCGTTCAACCTCTGGCAGACCGAGAGGAGCACTCCGTCCATCTAACTTGACGTGACTGTGAACTCTGGCGGCAAGCGACGACTTTCTTCTTCTTCGTCGGCTACTGCTATTAGAGGACGTGTCGCTGCTCATCTCTATACCTTTGCTCGATTACTAATCGATTCACAACCGACGAAGATCATCATATCGATCAAATCGACAATAAGGCGCAGACGACGCTGCGCATGGCGAGAGACAAGCCAAAGCATGCATGCATTGTTCGCTGTACACACACTGTACGGGCACGCAAATTTTTTATTAGGACAAACCAACGTTTTGTCGCTTTATCGATATCAACATCTCTCAGCAACAGCAACAGAGCGACCGCGACAGTCAGCCTACGTTGTCAACAAGTGGAGACGATCCAACTGACCGACTAAAGTCGGCAGAAGAAAAGGTCTCAGTTGGCGGTGATGCGACCGAAACCGCCGGCGCCCTGCTTGGACAGATGGTCCCAGTACTGTTGGTAGGGGGTCTTTTCCAACTGGTTCTCCTTCCACAGGTCGGGTGTCAGGTAGGAGTACGTGCGCTGGATAGCGGCGTAGGTGGCCTTGGCTGAAACGGTCGTGGGTCATTAAATTCTATCGCGTTGAAAGCAGAAGAGAGCTCGATCAAGTTTCCGACAGCTCTCCCCACGGCTCTCTTTCCAAGCATGAAACATTATTTCACTTTTTAAGGACACTTTCCGATTGGAGAGGATAATTTTCACGTCAAATCAAGATGAAAAGTATTCTTACCTAAGCCAAAATGGTATATATGCATAGATTTAGACTTTAGGGATACATAATGCTAAGAATTTTTCAATACTCAAATGAAGTGACCTCTTTACTTCGTACTGGCTAAAATTTGCCATACTCAACGCAAATTCTGCTTCAGGACAGACATCGAGCCTCCCTCGACCACCTTCGCATCCCAAGACCGTGCTCATCAATTTGGATAATGTGAAATAACAGATGTACACAACTGTACCAGTTTATCAATCGCTCAACCGTACATAATCTCAATTTCATCAAAAACATCCCTGAAAATGGTACTCGCGCGAGTTCACTCACCGAAGTTGCCGAGCGTGGCGGTCTGTCCGACGGCGGCGGTGTAGCAATCCTCGATGCCGGCCATGTGCAGCAGCTTCTTAGGGACGGGCGCCGACACGATGCCGGTACCACGGGGGGCGGGGATCAGTCGCACAAGGACCGAACCGCACTTGCCAGTAACCTGAAATGTGCCAAATTCTCATTAGAATTATTTTCACAAAATATAATTAGTAATCAACAGCTGATATTCTCAAACAATGCATCATATAAAGGACACATATAAGAGAGATCCCTATAGGGAAGGCCAGTTTAGGGGTTATAGTCTTTGATCTAATTGGGATTAAACAGGACGATGTATGGTTTATCGATCATCCCAGAAATATTGATCAAAATATACTCAACATTCCATCCTAACTCATACCTCCACCGATGAACACATTCCCATCAGGAGCTCAAGAAGGGAAGCCCGTCATTTACAGCCAGGACGATCCATTCTATACCCCTAGACAGCACCCCCTATTCACCAAAAACATAAATCGATTCCTACCTTGCAAGGGACGGTGTGGGGCTTGCCGATCTTGTTACCCCAGTAACCACGGCGGACAGGGATGACCGACAGTTTGGCGGACACGATGGCGCCACGAATGGCGGTGGCGACTTCCTTGGAGCACTTGACGCCAAGGCCGACGTGGCCGTTGTGGTCGCCGATAGCAACGAACGCCTTGAAGCGCGTGCGCTGACCGGCACGGGTCTGCTTCTGCACGGGCATGATCTTGAGGACCTCGTCCTTCAGAGCGCCGCCCAGCAGCAGGTCGATGATCTCGAACTCCTGCAAATTTGTTTATGACGACGGAAACAGTATTTTACGCACAACTCCTCGCTTTCATGAAAGCGACCGCTGTTTCTCATTTTTAATCGCTCTCTTAATGAAATCAATATTTTACTTAACAGCAACAAAATTAAAGATAACATTTAACTTGAAAATAGGCTTGACGCAAGCACCGACGAAACGAAAAAGCGGGGCATAAAACTGCGAGAATCAACAGAACTGCGTAAAACCTATAATAATTCTCTCAAAAAATAATTTCGAATGCTGCCAATTTTCCCCTAAACCCCGAACTTAAAGCAGTCCCAAAAAATTGCACTTGGAAAATTGTGAAAATTTTGCAAACCTTGATGGGAAGGGAGTTGAGATAGATCTCCTCGAGGGTCTTGATCTTTCCATCCTTGACGAGGCGGCCGAGTTTCGTCACGGGCACCCACTCCTTGTCGCCGTCCTTGCCGCCACGGCCGCCGCGACCACCGCGTCCTCCTCGGCCGCGTCCACGTCCGCGACCACCTCGGCCTATAAATTCACATTTATTCACTCATTGCGCAAGATCAAAAGAAAGCAGCTAAACATACCGCGGTCGCCTCCCTCAGCGCCGCCAGCGCCGCCACCACCGCGTCCACCGCGGGATCCACCACGGCCGCCGCCGCGATCTCCACTGCCGAAACCTCCACGGAACCCACCTCGGTCAGCCATGTTCTCAAAGCTGTTCAGTACGATGTACTCTTGCGACCCACTGGTCTGAAATCGCCAATTTATGCAGATCTCCAAGCTAACAAAGCAAAATAGTTTGCTCTCGCTTCAATTTATTAATTATACACGAGCAAAATTTCGCACTTTAAAACCCTAACATCACGCGCAGACCAACTGCTTTTTAGGCTATGAGTCTTATATTCGCGTGCAGGGAACGTAACACTAGCAAGCCAAAAAGGATTCGAGCGCGGCTGCGTAGTGTAAAAATCATTCCACGTCTGCTCGCATTCATGGTCATCCGCACGGGACCCAAAAATTTCGCTCCACGTTTAACGTGACGTACAATTAGATCGGCGCGCGGCTGTCTCTTCTTTCATGCGACAGATACTGAATGTCGGTCTAGTGCATTCGCTGAGTGGTGTTTTCTGACGATCTTTGCGCTGTTTAAACTCGAGCAGCTGGTGCATGTATACAGCGATAAGGGCCAATAATTGGACATATATAATATTTGAAAAAGTATTAACAGTTTCCAAATAATCCTACAGTTGTCGGACCGGTTTGATATCGCATTTTCGAGGTGAAATCAAACTTGATGCTATGCTATTGTGTATACACTAAGCATGGGTATAATCAGAGTACGTGCGATGCATGAAACCTATCCATGGGATATACACTTGTATCAAAAATATTAAATGTTTCGTACATAACATCTATCCAACAGCGGTATATTTTGCTGTTGATTGGTGGTACGCAGCACGAGTGACTGACCTGGTCGAGATTTTATGCAAATATTTTTTGAAAGAAGACATTGCGCTACTGTTGCTGACGATGAAATCATTTGGGATCCAGAAATGGACTAGCCAAGGTAACGGACTTTCGCCACGCTTTACCCAAAGATGACCGAGGAATAGTTCAGTGTGAAGAACTGAGCATTTGAAACTCGTCGCGCAACTAATGATTTCATTGGCATGGGTTAGGCGATGAAATCTTTTGTAGCTGAGATCGTGAATAACCTAAAACCTCTTCCATCCTTCAGATCCAACTACGGGTCTACGACTGAAACAGTGTTCTTCTTGCGCTTACATGGTTATTTTGAGTTCTACCGATTCGCTGGTGTTGCTTCGATGCGGCAGGCGAGGAACGTAGGCGCGGCGGCGTCCGACAGTTGTCCCTGTCGTCGTCGTCTGCTTTCCGACAAAAACATGGATAATCAGATCGGGCTAATTCGATCAGTAGGCAGAAAGGCTGATCGTATAAACAATCCAAAATGCCTTAATTCTACATATTTCTAGTTTGACTATCAGTTTTACACCCAGCATATTTTTTATATCTTACTATTTTCATTGTTCCGTGAAATTTTGTCTACAAGTTTCTGGTAACAAATACTGTATCCACGTCGGTTGAACTCGTCCACGGCTCTGAATGACAAGCAACCAACGAAATCAATTGGCTTTCCGGGTCTCAAGTGGTTTCTGAATAGTAAATTGCTTCGTTTCATGGGCTTTTCGTTGCTTCAATGAATGTTAATTCATGCGTGTACCAGGCGGTGGTAAATTAAACGCTAATGACTCCAAAGTCCATCTGCACTCTCACGGACGAAAACATCAACATATGAGATGTTTTCGACGCGCGCCTATGTACTTAGCTGTCGAATGCGATGCGCACAACAACAACAGCAAGAATTGAATGCGCAAAACTCATCATAGCGGCTCTGCAATTATCGGTGGTCGCAAGTGTCACGTGGTTGGATCAAGCATTGGAGCATTTTACTCTATCGAAATTCATATTGTATCTGTCAACTGTAAACAAAAAACACACAAAATCACAGGCACATATCGGTTGTTTCCATACATATGGTTATTCATTATAGATATATATTGTCGGCGGATAACAAAGCGCGTTCAACGCAACGTTCTACCAGCATAGACCATGCTACCTCGATATTAGCTATGGAAAAACAGACAGCCAGGAAAGCAATCGAAAAACGAAAACATTGGCAAATGTCAGAGGATGCGCAAAGAAACAATGTGTACAAACAACAGAATGAGCGCGTACATGTTGCTTGGAAACAAAAGATTGCATCATTATAACGACTCATGAGAGAGAGAGAGAGAGAGAGAGAGAGAGCAAAGGGTGAAGATTCATCGTCGTCAGCGAAAATTTTGTACTATTTTGCGCAAGTATCGCAGACTCACTCTTTGATACCTTTGCCTTGGCTGCTGACTTAGACTTAGGATAAGGAATTTCGCTAAGCCTAAAAAATGCGAGGGGTGCTATAATTTGACCCTAATTTCAATTTGAAGCGCTGTGATTCAACAGTAGGTTATAGAATGAGCAACGAAGATATTATCCAGAGGGTAATAACGTCGGCAGCGCGTATAACATGAAGAAGCGCAATCAACCATCATGGTTATCAAACCGCACACAATACTGCGCAGCGGCTGCGTTCAAACAGCCGAATGCTTCTTTACCGACGCGGGGGTGCCGGATGTGGACGGTTGAGCCGAAGCGGCCGCTAAAGAGCTGAAACTCGAACGGCAGGACTCGAGACTAGCCATGGATCCCCTAAAAATATTATATTAATGATCAATCACACCTAAATATCCCAAAACGACTCACTTGAAGTCGGCAGAGTCGAGCAGCTCGTGGTAGTACATGAACTTGCACTTTTGGCCTGGCAGCGTAAAGTCGAATGTCGTCTGATGAGCGACCGCGTCCGACTGCTGTCGCCATTGCAGAATGTATGTCCCTGTCTGTGAGCAAAAGTGCGAACCCTGAAAAAAACGCGTCAGTTTACACTCTATCATGAATGGGCGCAGTGATTTCACCAGGCGCGCGTTTACCGTTCCATATGTCACGTTAACTTAAGGTATTTCCGGTGATCGCTGGCGAGCATCCAAAAAAGGGCGTCATATATTTACATTATTACTATTTATACTTGTTTACACCATCTTCACACCTATTCCATACTTATATAACTGTACGAACGCGGCGCACCCATGCATTACATAATTTAACAATTCAAAACCGGACCCGCAGTATCCGCATTAACAGCACTGTACGATAAATAAACTCGCGGCGGATAACAGAGAATCGCACGCACCTGCATGGAATCACCCTCAGTGAAATTGACGGGCTTCTCCTCGATAGTCAGATCAACGCCCAGTTGGAGAGTTTTGTCGAAAGCGACGGGCGTCGGCGAGGTAGCTGAGGTACCGGCGATGGCGGCGGTGACCTTCTCCACCGGACCGAGGGCGGAGGGCGACTGCGCGGGACTGTGGGCGGCGTCGGGGTTGAGAATGCGCGGACAGCGAAGCACTTGGAACTCGCAGTGGCCTTTGATCACATCAAAGTCCCACGTTAGTACGCAGCCCTTGGTGGTGACCGGAACGAGCACCTGATAAAACAGTCCACGATGACGACATGAGAACAGATAACTTTATGCTAACAGATGGCGCGCTACTCACCTCGTGAGGCATGCCCTTGTACACGTGCGCGAGCGTGTAGATCGACTGCAGAACGTCATCCTCGCGAACGCTGTGGCCGTGGTCTTCTTGCACTGGCAGGTACATCGACTTCGGCACATGGCCGCCCTCAGGTGCCAAACACTGCAAGAATAACAAATAATGCGTCTTCAATGTTTAAATATCGGAAATCGCACAGTCACTTAAGGACGTGAATAGAACATCTTTCATCATAATTCCTTACCTTAACATTCAAATCCGTCAAACCAGAGTTTTAATTAGGATAATATTGAATGCAAAGTGACGAATGATGATGAAATCCTTATTAAAGCTAGCGCGAAGGACTCACGAAGCAGCTGCCGCCGAGGAATTCAGGGAGATACTTGTCTTCAATGTACTTGGCGAGCTCGACGAGGACGGGATCGCCGCTATTGATCATAAACTTCTTGCGCGTGTTCTCGTCGATGAAGGGACTAATCAACGTCCACAAGACGGGGAAGACGCGTGGCGCGCGAGCTATCAATACAAGTCCCATCGTTTCCGGGTAGTGCGACTATAAAAGGCCATTTTTATATGTGAAGCGAGAGACTAAAAGTAAAACGCCTACTTGTACTATTTCGATTATTTTCAGCAGCGCTTGGACGCCCGGTCGCCACAAATGCCGCATGCTAAGCCCCTCCAAGTCCACCAACATTGTCCACGTGCTGAAATTTCACAGGTTTACCTAGTGCATGATGAAGAGTATCGCTAAATTTTCAAACTAAAAAACTTGATATTGACATGTTAAGCACGATACTTTCTGATACGTTTTCTACTTTTATCACTAACAAAGGATACTAGATATCCTTTAATAAAGCATTGTAACCACTAAAAAACCATATACATGTCTTATTACGGAAGCAATAAATATGACCTAAAAGTCACATACACTTCAAGAAAAGATTACATAATTCTACTCTCGGAAACACAATCGATCTTCTACGAAACTGCAACTCTTGCCATGATCGATAAAGAAAGTCATTTGTAACCTGATTGGGACTCCGAGCTGCTTAGTCGCATCAGCGGCCTTGATGAGTCCCTGCTCGCAAATGGACAGCGTAAATTTGACGAGCGTTTCGAGACCAACGGAGCGCAACAGCCCCTTGATGTCGAGCTGTCCAAGACGCAGCACAAACACGGGCCGTCCCTCTGCAAACACTGAGCTCAATGCCGGTAAGCAACCACAATCCCCGCGATTAGGGCGAAAGACGCCTGGCGGGTTGCTAATGGAAAACAGTAAAAAAAACCCATAAACCCGCGCAAGTGCAGCCCTTCGTTATCCAGCCAAAGGCAGAGTTTCATTCAGCTTCGCTAAGCGTACGAAATAGAGAAGCCGCACTTGTCCGTGATCAACTATAGTCAACATATTCCAAATATTAACAAGAAATCTTGGATTGAATAAACTGCTTCGAACGTCGATTGCGCTTCTTTCTATCAATTTACGCACGAAAAAGATCACAACAATCATTCTTCGTTGAAAAACTGTGTTTTCGAAACGAAAAAAGGAGCCGTTCTTTGCCAACTACAGTGCCTAGCTCAAATCTTATAATTAATCGAAAAATTTACGACTATAAGAATCACAAGACAAGAACTCGCGCCGACAAGAAATCCCACTGACCGCGGTCGTGATGATGCCAGCAGCCGGGGAAGAACTGCTGCAAGACGGAGGGCGGCTGGAATGTCTGTAGGATTCTGTCGACGTCGTGCTGCTTGCGCCACATGATGCTGTTCTGAACCATCTCGCGGGCTTTGACGAGGTCGAAGTCGCGCGCTCGCAGGAAGCGCAACAAGTGAGCATCGTTCGGCAGCTGCAATCGAACGGACAATGTCGACGCGCAAACAAACAAGCTAGTCCACCATAAAGCCAACTCGCCGCCACTCCAAGTCCGTCTTGTGAGAAGGACCACCCTCACCCCCTCCGGCCTCAANATCGACGCGCAAACAAACAAGCTAGTCCACCATAAAGCCAACTCGCCGCCACTCCAAGTCCGTCTTGTGAGAAGGACCACCCTCACCCCCTCCGGCCTCAACCTATACGTCACCCACAACTCAAGCTGTTACCTACGTGATAAAGTCGAATTCGCAGCTTTTCGACACATTAACTGCGCTTTTGTTTTCTTATACAGTAGAATTTGGTTGGCAAAGCGCCTCGGGACCTAATCAAACCTTTATCACCCCCAATCCCACTATCAATCTTAGAATAGAAGGTGGGAGCAAAGGAACAGCCGTACTTATCCAGACACCCTGTTCATCCGATTAAAAAACGACTGAAAAAAGCGATGAAAAACCAACCTTGCCCTTGTGATGATCCTGCAGCCAATACTTGAGTTCGCAGAGACGACTTTCCTCTAACGGCGTCAACTGGCCGAGGAAGCGGCGAATGTATTCGGCTTCCAATTTCGAGTCGGCTAGAAGAAAACGAACACTTTTGCGCCTGCGGCCGAACTTGTCGTAGCGCCTCGCGAGCATCGGCTATGGGAGAGGGGGGTGGGAGAGAGAGAGGACAACGCCGACGCCGACGCGGATTCCGACAAATCCCAACAAACGCCGGCTGTACATCGTCGGTAGCACCTGAAGATGCCGCCGGCGCGCCTCTCTGTCAGTCGCCGCCGCAAACCGGACAGAAACCGCTCTACCGCTCGATCCCAGCGCCCTGCCGCGGTCATCCACCAAGCACCCACGATTTACATTAACCCCACGCTTTGTTTTCTATCCCATACGCTCAATTAGTCCCCGTCGCGTTCTTCTCCCTTTGCGCTCTTCTTCGTTGCGTTTTTCTTCGTTGCGTCTTTCTCTCGAACATTCGCAGCTACGGGGTTATTTCTATCGCGATTAGGGATGGAAAATAAATATTCTATTGTTATTGTGGCCAAACACGCAAACGCCTACACTCATACTAAGAGATACACAAGTCGAAAGGAAGCCTGACAACGGATGTTAATGAAAATGCGTAACTGAACAGCTAAATTAAAACTCTCGGTCAGCTCAAGGACTACAGCATGCGCTTCAAAAAACGCCAGGAGGGGTCTATCGAGCTCGGCGTTTATTGCCACACAGAGGGAGGTAAGCGTTGAAACGCGGAAGTAAGAAGAAAGTTCTACGCGAAACGAATATCTTACCATCTTCCAGACTGGTCTGATGGGGGAGTTGGAGCGATTTTCTCCGCGCACCAGCGACCGAAACGACTGTATTGCGGCGATCGGCGTGCGAAGAGTGCTGCGGCAGATCGTCGGCGAAAGCGTCGTGCTCGTGTGAGGCCGTCTCGTCGTGCCTGCAAGCGACCCGCTGTGTTCATCGATCCACACAAACTCTCTCCTACTTTGACACGTCGATCGCCGAATCGGCCGGCGACGACGGCGGCGTCTTCTCTTGGAATGGCGGGACATAAGTGACGCCCTCTTTGATAAGCATTTCAAAGAAATGCTCAAGAATCTCCTTGCCCTGCAACGCAATTATTCAACATTCATCAATAAATCATCAATAGCTTATCAAACATCTGCTATAGAGTAGGCGGAAGACTGAATGCATTAGAGCCCGGATGAATGCGGCTCTCTCTCAGCTTTCATCTCCTTTGCATGTTAAACGAAACCGGATAAGCGCACTGCTTCCCGAAGCGGTATACTTAACGGGGATTTACTGTCTAGTATGGGTTACTATATCGCCCTGCGCTAAATTCGTCCCACGCCTCCTTGGACGCAAGCAATGTCAGCTTGGTTTTCGATGACGTTGAGGATACTTTAGAGTTACTTTACAAATTTCCGACATTCCGACGCACGGACGTAATTCAATAGTAGTTTAAACAGGATGCTATTTTTTGCCTAAAAGCAAGCTCGCTCCTTTTTATCCCCATGTTCGCCTGGACGCGGTTACTCTCCCGTGTACCAACCTTTTGTCTTTTTGAATGATCGCACTCTGTCAGCTACATAATTCATAGCGCCAACTGTTTGAATATAGACAGACACTTGCGACCTTTAAAACTACACGTACGCCTCCCTTTTCCGATAACTGCCGAAGTACAAATGTGAGTCCGAAAGTCGCTAAATATCGGAAAATAAAAGTCTCTCTTTAGGCCGTCATTAAGATGGATTAAAAGCTGAGCGTCACTAGAATGTCATTAGGTTGCGTCAACATTACTCGAGCATTCACAAGCCTAGACACGGGTGAATGAAGGCGTCTCATAATCTAAGGATACACCGTACTTGACGCTCGAAATAAGGCAAATTCTTCCGCTAATTAAGCGTCACACAAACGGCAGTCGGATGACGGGAAAGTTTAATGAGAGTTTGCCAAGCTATAATAGACTTTTAAATACCCAATGAACCAATAAAGCAACGTTCACACAAACGCGAGAGTACAGATTACGTATTAAACGCTACCTTGGTGATATTAGCGGCATATTGTTTGACAGCCAATTTTTCCACGGTCGATTCGAAGCCGAAGAACGATTTGACATCGAGACTAGCGCTCTGTTCAAAGCAAGTCCATTGTGGGTTGTCGGGATGCACCTAAATAAATCAATACTTGCATTCACGTCGGCCTGAGCAGTGAACAAATGGCAAAGGGAAGCATTCCCATCCATCTCAATTATGACCCGTCAGTTCAATCGCTCGCCACCCCCAACCCTCATCGTCACAACGCAAAATGTGCGCCTCGTCAAATTCAATTGAGCTGCAAAATCGGTTGGCAACGCAAACATCACTCATGACATCACTCGCGCCGGATGGCGGCGGTGGTGGTCGATTGGCGCGCGGCGTGGGCTGAATCGATCACAAGAAGGCAAGAAGATGGAGAAAGCGAAAAACCGCGCCAGAATCGATCGATTCCAGACGACGCTACCCAGTGGAAATGAAAATCGCCAACGGACGGGCGCCAGACGAGGATGAAAAAAGTCGCGCGCCGTCTGAGACCCACGGAAAAAAAGAAACACTGCAGTGGGGAGCTCCTCAGACAGAGATAAGGGACTAACATAATAGAAGCAGTTCTCCTTGATGACGATTCTGGAGGCGAAAGAAATGTTCGACGCTTCAATTGTCAGCGTTCGCTTCCTGCGATCCAGCGAGTTCTTCTGCGAGAAGTACACGTAGTCTACGCCAGCGATCTGAATAACAAAAAGCCGATTAGGCGTCG
>NIUQ01005483.1:0-10683 GCA_002796945.1 Plectus sambesii
TCGATGATCGCGCAATAGGAACGTTAAAAAGCGCATTAGAAGACCAAAATATTATATATCACGCATACTGATAAAATATCGGGCAGCTTGTCTAGCCAGGATTCAGCGCGTTCGATTATCATTCAGTTTGCATTTCGGCACCCGAATTCCACCCAAGTTTCACTCCTTTTTGAAGCCATGCATCAAGGATTAACTTGGCGTTAGTCTCTCAATGAAAGTCGGCCAATCATAAATGTTTTTATGCCAACAAATTTGAGAAACAACTAACAATCTCTCAACAAAACAATCGATGACGATCAACAAACCGATCGCGAGATGCAATTAATCACTGTCGGACAAAACAAGGTCTTGCACAGTGTCAATGGCATCCTCGGGCGGCGGCGACCATTTTTCCACCTTCGGTTTCTTCATCGACGGCAGTTTGGCATCCTTGGCTGTACCGGCCTTCCTTTTGCCAGCAGCAGCAGGCTTTGCGTTTTCTTCTACATTCTCCTGTTTCACTTCGGACTTGACAGCTTTTGCATTCTATAATTAAAAAGCTTGTGAGATAAACCATCAGCTGTGTTAGAAATCTGTTCAGTTTTCCACCTTGTTTCCATGTCAGTAATTACCATGGGCTATAAACCTTCTTATGAGCATTTCAATTTCAACTACCCTCATAAAAAAATTTGGCTGCAACATAAATTAATTCTACGAGTAATTTTTAAAAGTCAGCAGTATTTACTTTCGTTTGAGAAAAAATTTCCGAGAATTTTATGAATAAACGTTTCAGTTTTGTAATTATTCTTGGCAGTAGTCTGTAATCACCATTATCGTCGGCCTTCTCGAACAGTAACTTTGCCAAGGGCTTTAAACGATAATTACACAGCTCCCCCATTATGTATATTCACCAGCCAGCGTACCTGTTGGATTGGCTGACCCTTCTTTAGGGCGGCCATTTTAGACCACGACACATAGTACTTGGCCAAAGGACTGTCCTCCGATCGTAGCGCGTACTCCACCTCGTGCTGAAATGAGTGCACTTGTTTGGATCGTTCCAAACTCGCTCTTACGCAGTACTACGAACTTACAAAACAGACTAAAATAGCGAAATTATTTTAATGAAAGATTACTTTAGTGAGAGTATCAAACTTGACCTCTGCATATTACAGCTTTCCTTTGAATAATATAACGCGTTCATTATTGAGAATATCCCAGCAAAACATTTCAAGCTACTGATCACCACATGAAGTAAATAGAGTCCATCAATCGAAGCGGTCATTGTGCAAATTAAGGTATTTGCTTACATAATCAATGAAACTGGAAATATTATATTGTGTTATAACTTTTTAAAATTGAATTTCATGAGCAGCGCGCGAGTCATTCTATAGGGCTGAGAAAGAAATTAGCTTGACGCTACTGACCACGCTGTCCGGATTGGCGAGGCTGACAGTCATTCTGCTTCTGACTGAGTCGACCCACTTGGCGTGCTCTTCAAACTTCTCTATCAACGCCTTCACCTGCCGCGAGTAGTTGCCCACTTTGCATTGTTTCGTGAAGATTTTCATCTGAAATGGCATTTATGAAAAAAGGAAAATAAAGTAAAGTGACTGTTTATATCAAATACTTTTGACCTTTGGGTCTAGAATCTATAACCGCAGCGACCTCCAACAAAGATTCTTCCCGGTCACCAGTCTTACCTATACATAGAACCATCTACCACCCTTTGCGCGCCTCAAATTCCGACCGCCGACCGAGCGTGCTAAGCGCGATTGTTAGCATAAAAAATGCAAGGATCAGCAAATATTCAAATAAGTAGTCTTTGGCAAATATTTTTATACTTGAAGTTAAGAAAATTGAGATTGCAAAACTGCAGAATAATATACCAGTTAGCGCAGTGAAATAAATTGATGCAAGTCTCGTAATCTCCAGCCGATGCAGATAATTAAGGCATCAAAAACGCACCTTAACAATGATTGGCGTGATGAGTTCAGAAAAGGCGAGCGACGTCCGCGAGGCGTGAATGGCTTGAAGCAGCAGCTCGCAGAGAGTGTCCACCACGGCGTCCTTGAAGCCATTTTCCTCGAGCATCGCTTTGCTCGCTTTAAGCAGACAGTCGAGCTGAGGCGGTTTTGCGCTGTGCCGCACATTCCGCTTGCCCAATTGCTCCGGCGTTGTTAGCACCTGAAACAAGTACGTCCACACTACTTACTAACCTAGACTATAGAGGTGTCCGTTGGAGGTTTGGGGGTAAGTATCCCCAGAGGGGTTTGTCATTTTGGCTCTTTAAATCTCAGCGAGGCTGGCCAACTTATTAAACACACAGTGGCAAAATAGTTTAGAATTCATGCCGCACTTTTGAGATTTAAACCCTTCAGAAGTATGGAATCAGAAAAATTTTGAACCCCTTGCAGATAACTGAACCTGTCACTTGTACGATAGCAAGTATAATCAAAAGTCATATTAAACTCAGTTTACGCTATCGCACGAGGATTAACATAAAGCAAGAGACCGTACATGAGTCAATAGAGGTATTGCTGGCGTGTAGATTCCGCATCCAACTTGCATGCGAATCAGAGCGCGCACACAATGAAACCGCAGTGGATAGTATTTGACGGTCGGCAGAAGACTGAAACAGCACAATTTGCTCGACATTTCATCTATTACGACTATAATGAAGTTATTGCTTACAAAAACTCGAAGTAATGAAGTCAGAATTGGAAATTCTAGAAAACTTCAATGAAAAAAGCGTATAATCATGTTGCATCCATCGAACAATTTATACCAACATGAAACATATAAATGAAAATGAAACACTGGACTGATATAAGTAATAAACTGTTCCTTCGAGACATGAGAAGATTGTTCGATGAAATATGGAAAATAAATCTCATAGATTGACTCCAAATCATTCCTAGCTTATCTTTTAATAGATGAAAAATTATTAGCATATATACAACTAATGGTGCATCTAGATCCATACCCATTTTGCTGATAAATATTATGATTTAAATGAGAAACAAGAACCTACTTGGCACATCCAACAATGACCTGCACGAGGGGATAAGCGAGTTCTTGGATCGATTCGCAGCCGCCATCGACCGACTTGACGGCCGTCGTGATTACACGAGTCCACAAGTACAAACACTGCACAAATTGCCAGTTGTATACCGCTTGTACCAATTCCTGAAAATCAATTTATCTATTTCCATTTAGAACGATCAGTTAAAATGGGATTCTAAGTCGAAATAGGGAGATCATAATACATATTTTAAACGATATAAATTCCAAAATTACATTTTCATTTCAATATATGCTCTCTGCGTGTCAAAAAACAGCGCGTTGTGCTGAAGCGCAATGTATGCGCAATTGTGGCAAGCGCTAACCTTTTTCTTGGCGATCATGGCGTTCCTAAGATGGATGCCGGTCTGGCGGATATAGACGAATGCATACTGGTAGGCGACGACTGGGTCGATCATGCAAAGGTCGGCGAACGACTGCTGCATCAGCGCTAACAACGGCCACGTCTCCTCAGTCACCAGGCGAGCGTTCGATACGAAGCCCAAGTAGCACGACTAAAAGCGGACAGTACGGCGCTATACCTACGTCAAGGCTATGTATTCTAACAGTGGTTACTAATATTACTAATACATCAACTTCATATCATTAACTAACCTAAAATGTCAGGAGGATATCTTTAGACGATGCGCTATTTGATTATTTTTGCAACAGTCGCACAGAAAGAAGCTACTCTACTGTTCTCCTTTAATGGTAGTGTTGTTCCATAAAAATTATAAAATTCAGTCAAAATGTTAGCCATAATTTGACTTAATTCGTGAAACGATCAATTACAAGACAGCTTGTTAATTTTGCAAGTGGCATTAAGTGAACACTTTAAGCTCAGCGTCCATCCATTCGATTTTAAATGATTAAAACAATAAATATTATATCAGAAACTGCTGAAATAATCAATCATAATGCAAAGAGCCTCAAATGCGTAATACCGTTTAGTCAAAAACTGTTTACTAATTTCTTAAAAGAATTCAATTGTAAGAAAAAATCATAAAGCTTCCGTTTGTTCAGCAATTCTGCAATATAAATTGACTTGTGAGTGAAATACCCAAACATCACAAAGAATGCACTGATCGATTTAATGATTATCAATAATAACTTTTTTCGACTTTTCGCCATATTATGCGGCGATACAATGAAAAAACAAATAATTAAAGAATGAGAGAGCATGGCACTTCAAGGAACTTTCAAACAAACCTTAATGATAAAAGAGAACATGTCTGGCTGGACGCGAATGAGCTTGGACAAGGCGATGAAGGCGACCACGCGACATTCTTCCTGTTTCCGGCTCCATACGCGCACAAGTTGCTGCAAAATATAAATAAATCTCAATGATGAAATTCGTGCGGCTGCATTCGCTTTCTCAATTTCATTCCCAACGGTCTCGCTCACTGTGTTAGTACGAAAGAGATATGATAGCGTCTCTGACTACCGCACTTCTACTTTGCTATCTAAACTTTGTTCAACTCCCTCCTTTACTAATCAAAAGGCCGCAGTCTGATCCAATTGATTAGTACGCATACGCACGTGCTAAACTGATGAAATATTCAAAAGGAACCTGAAAAAAGCTGGCCGCCTTTCAGATAATAAATTTCAAATTCAATAAGCGCAAGACTCATATTAGTTAACTTATTTCTCGGTTTCCATGTCTTCACTCTGTATGCTCCAAGAATCCAGATAAGTGCAACTTTTGACTGGATTCTCAATTGCCGCGCCTATTCAGGATTACAGAAGAGGCACATGATATTTCAGACATTACGGCATGAAAGAAATTAAAAGTGTTTATACTGATGTCTGTAAATTTAAACAGGCAATCAATACCTTGACCAGTTGTCGAGAGAGCTTGGCAAAGATGACGTACAGGTCGACCATCTTATTGATCGCTCTGATTGTGGCGCTAATAACTTCAGCTTCTTGTACCTCGCCCAGAAACTGAAAATTGCAAGTTTGTACGAGATATAAAGAAATATTCAAATAGCGAGATGCTTTTCTTAATTTTCTCGGGAGACAGAGAAACGCCAATCCCCAATTAAAAAACGAAACGAATAAGCTGAACTCGCCACAGTTGGATTCCTAAATACTGCACTATTGTCGTGCGGTGTTCACGCCAATATAACACTTTGACTGTCTTTTATCCGTTTAGTATCTCGAATGATCTTTTGTGATCTTTTGTGGTAAAAGCAAAACTCAATTCTCTTTTATTATACTCATTTAGATGACACCGTACCGATTGAATACTTAAAAATAGTATAAAGAGAAAATAAAATTAGCGTATCGGTTCTATAATACCAATGAACATTAGACCTTACACTGAGCAAATCGCTGAGATACTGCTTGACGACGGCGCTGTACTTTTTCCATCTGCGAAATCGAGAGAGCGGCCCGCTTTTAACCGCCTCTTCCTCGCCGTCATCCATCTTCGTCACATCAACTGATCGTTCCTGCTTGATCGGTTCGAGAATCGCATACAGGGCCTCGCCCAATCGCGAGAAGCACAGTCGAACGAGGCCGTCAAACACTGAAATTCGAACACATTAATGAGTAAAAGAATGAAGGAGGTTCATCATATGGTATTAAAATTAAATACTCGCAATTCATTTCAGTTCAAAGATTTCTCAAAATGAAAAAACGCTCCACAATGAAGATAGACCGCAAGAAATAGACAATTATCAACTTTATACGATTCGAAGCAATTACAAACAAGCTTTTACTTAAGGTCAAACTTCCGTGCTCTCGTTAGCCACAAATACACCGTAGAAGAGATCTTTGATTGCATTAGACCCGTTCTAGCTTTCTAACCGTTAGAAAAATACAAAATATCCTTGAAAATTATGATAATTCTAAAAAACAGTCATTAGTTACTCACTACAAATTGAATATCCCTGACAAAGGAAGTGTGGGTACATGAAAATAACATGAAATTTTTATCTTAACGTACGTAGAGTTGAAAAACCGATATAGTTGATATGATAAAAAAAGATAAGGACCAATCCTGGCTGCTTATAAGAAAATCTTTACATTTGACTGTCCCTCTAATGTCAATGGTAACCATATTGTGTGCACGAGAATAGAGTACAAAGCATGTAAAATTAATATACGCGACTTGCTCGCTTTTTAATAGTACTTGTGACAGATTTATACCATCCTTCTCATAGATACACCCAGAAATCCACCCGTATCCATTTAGAGCAGGGTTCGGAATCGTCCTTTTCAAAAAGATTTGTCCTTTTTTATTTTGAATGTCCTTTTTTTTTCAACGAACGTCCTTTTTTTGATAAAAAGGCCAAAATTTCTAAAAAAAAGGTCATTTTGAAAAAATAGAAGATTATGACACTGAAAAAAGGATATTTTTAAAATGACATTCGAAATTTAGGGTCCCAAAATGAAAAAATCTTTTTAAAAAGGACGAATTTTAAAAAAAAGGACAATTTTCAAAACGTCCTTTTTTTCAAAATTTTTCATTCCGAACTCTGATTTAGAGACAATGATGGGCATCGCTTAAAACTCAATGCGATCATAACCTTTTCCTTAGGATTTGCGGAGTGCCAGGAACTACCACCCCCACTCTCTCCCTCCCTATTTTTCAGCGTGAATTTTTTCAAAAGCCGCTAAGATATGAGAAACTGCTTTAGACCTCTATGTAATTTAAAGTTACCGTTACATAACCTTCGAGCGAATGGGAAACGCACAAATTTCCATCTCTTTTTTTGACATTACATCATTTAAATGTTTCATCTAAATAGCATTATAGTTGAAAGGAAAATGTAGCTGACCTTGCTCATCCTTTATGACGAAGGCGGGCGGATCGATCTCGGCGCCGACCCTGGCGACGCACGCGGTGAAACCGACGACCGCGCGACGCACCGCCGATGGACTCGGCCGCTCCTGCAACATAACGAGGCCATTCGTTTATCATAAAAATGAATTTTAGCGCTAGTTCTTTCATAGTACATTTGGCTTCTTAATTAGGAAGAATATGCGCTCATTCCTTGATGGTCTAAAATGTAAATTCATCGCTTCTTTACGAATTAATGAATGCTCAATACGAAAATGGTATTTTTCGACTATTTCTGCAGTTCTTTATGTGAAAAATGTCTTATGGTAGAGTGCGTTCGCATGGCGGTTATCGCTGACGTTCGATGATAATTTGTGGTTTATTGAATTACGCATATTAAATGAATGATAAGACTAATTTGCAGTAAAGCACAGAATGATCGTTGAAATAAGACAACTCTTCTAATGAGTGAGTTTTAAGACATACTCATCGGCGCCCAACGATTATGTTCAACCGTAACCTGACAGCTACAACAACTGCGCGCACATTTGAAATTACAAAACTATTATAAACTGCTTGAATAAAATAATAACTTTTGATTGCCAAAGCACCATTAGTATCATAGAGAGCAATTAGTAAACTCTATTTGGACGATTGATAATTTCAGATTGCTCTCAAACTACTAGAATTAGGAAAATTAAAAAGTGCTTACAGTGAGAAAAAGTATAAAGAATATTCCAAACAAATTAAAGCCAAATAACACGAATTTTTGTGAACAGAAATTAATCACTGAAAAAGTAACACATAATAATATCAGTCTTGGTTCAATGTATCAAACATCGTACCTCGTCGAGTGCCGTTTCGAGAGATGTGAGCACGTTTTCATCGAGAACCTTGCGGCCCTCTCTGTCCGTCTTAATCTTTAGTTGTCGCACCTTCTTCGTCGGCTCTTCGGCGCCCGAATCATCGTCGTCGTCTTCTTCCACTTCCTCATCTTCGTCCTCTTCTCGCTCCTCCGCGTCATCATCGGACTCATCCTGCACATTGGCAAATGATAACTGTGTGCTCTTAATTATGCTTATCAATATTTTAGATACATTATTGAGATGATCAGGGAATTATCTACTGTACAACTGATTATAATTATTTCTAATAAATCATGATCGAATTAAAAAATAATATCCCTATAGTGGTTAATACTCAGTAAATCGACGAGCTCAGCTTTGATTAATTTGCGAGGATAATCTAGATTTCTTGATCATCATAAAATTAGTTTAATGACGAAGTTAAAATATTGTAACTGTGCAGATCAAAGGCACATTTTAAAAGTTTCGATCACTCGCTTAAGTTATTAAGAACATATTTGTATAATTTGTAGGAACTTTTTCAGAGCTTATTCTTTAAACAAAATCATATTGGTGCTTAGTTAAAAATGATAAGATGCTTACTTTAATTAGAACATTGGGTGTGCGCCTCAATTACATTTAAAATATGTCGATTATA
The DNA here is from genome assembly GCA_002796945.1 of Plectus sambesii. Lineage (NCBI taxonomy): Eukaryota > Metazoa > Nematoda > Chromadorea > Plectida > Plectidae > Plectus > Plectus sambesii. Next base: position 8,330 of record NIUQ01005483.1, read on the forward strand.
CCGTGACGAAAGTGACTTCAGTTTCCTGATTACTGGAATTCTCTCTTTTAGTCACATCAATCGTTGGTATCAATTTAGGATAATCAATGAATACAGTATTCGACTCAGCAAAGTTATCACCAACAATAGATGATGGCAATTACTTACTAAGAATAAGCTGAGAGCTGACGCACAGCTAAAGCTGGTTTTCATCGCAGAACTTAGTAACTGATAGCGAAAATTGCCGCCATCAATTTTTAAGAACTCAACTGAGCAACATTTCGTCACTGATGCAAAAGAAGAAGACGTACAAAATCTAGAAGATCGGCGTCTTGTTCCTTGAGAAATTTGAAAAATTCCGGATCAGCCTTTTCCAATCGAGCCAGTGCATTCTTGTGCTCAACCGCAGAAGACTGTTGATCGCCATCCACATCGTCAATCTCCATCGGCTTCGGCTTCGGTTTCGGCTTCGGCTTGGGTTTCGGCATGATAGCTAGAAAATGATGACTGTGTTTAATCATCAGCGACGAACGTTAAGGATCTAAATGCTCGTTAGCGAGTAAATTTCGAATATTCGTCCTATTCTTTCAGTAAAAACTATCACGGCATCATCAAAATCATAGTAAACGATGGGTAATAATGATTAAAAATCACGGTTGCTATTCTATATTTGAGAGGGTATCAGAAATTTCATTTTTAATATGGCCATCGATATACCGTGGGTGGACCTCATACCGGCCGGGACCTCATTTCGGCCACTTCGATAAAAGTGTAAAGTTATGTCCCTAAAGCTAAACAGAATCGAACGAGCGGTATATCACTGGAAAGCCTGAATAATAAGCTTTCTTTTGAGTATAAGATTTATGAGATTCATGCTCTGAATCAAAAAATATGACCGCCGATTCGAGCACACCCGAATTTTGCAGCAATTTTTTCCGCGGGAAATAGCGTTAAATTTCTATTGATTATAACTTTTCAAGAAATTACTTTCCAATAAAGCTCTATATATCATTCGAATCTACTTTTGATTGCCATTCTTTTGGTACAACGGACGATTTTATTACATGAATTTAAAATTTCTGAGAAGCTATCAAAGTGCAAAGTGGCCGGAATGAGGTTCACCTTTTTGCCGTTAAACGGCGTAGGTGCTCGTCTTTCACAGCGTATATCTTCGCTCAAATTTGTCGGTTTGAAATGAAATTTCGTATATACACTCCTTAATAGTCTAGTAATCCCTTCCTATCACAAATTTTTTACCAGAATCTTTAATTTTAAAGTAATCGTGAAAATTCGTGAAAAGTGGCCGAAATCAGGTCCACCCACGGTATTCTCTTAAATGTAAAACCACCGCGTTCAGCTCGAATAGCGAAATAGCGCCGAGCAAAAGCCAGAACCAATTTTGTTCTTCAATGGGTACGGTATTTCTCTGTTCTGCCCTGAATAAAAACGCTTTTTGGGACTCAACTGTACCTTTTAACAGATGCCAATCAGTTGCTTTTCTTCCTTTCGTTTACCATCTACTCACTCATCCCAATCAGATCAAAAAATTTAATTGCATGGACAACATTAAGTGAATAACTTTTAAAAATACCTAAACCCATTTTAAGCAACTTCTGCTCAAGCAATGATCCTCCGTGACCGTTCTCTGAATGTTTTTGAATGTTTTATAACTTGCGCAGAGCTCCTTTTAAGGAATAAAACATCGTAAGCGCGTCGGATACGAGAGATATAAAAGTTCTCACTGCGTCGCAAAAGCAAGTAATCCCAACATTTGCCATACTTTATCGTCATTCAATTTATTAACACAAAATGCGTCAATTTTTGGACAAATATGAAAACGGCCGTCATAGTTAATGAAATCGGCCGGCAAAAAACCTGCTACTGAAAACGGCCGGCAAAAAAAAGCTAACTACTGAAAACGGCCGGCAAAAATATCCCCTACTGAAATCGGCCGGCAAAAGATATCTGTAATTACTGAAAACGGCCGGCAAAGACGAGAGACTCGTTTCCTTGAGCGGTCGGTCGTAAATGTCTCTCGGTCACTAATGGACAGGAACTTAAACGCGCCCTATGTTTGACCTTAACACGCTGATAATAAGCTTGATTCTGATATTTGAATTTTCGTTTTCTGACGTGAAATCAAAAAACAATTGTGTGAACCTGCTTGTTTTTTGTTTTCTCGACGAAAATCAAAAAATCAAGAATCAAAGGTCTGTATTTTGTTTTTTCGAGACCTCTCCGTATTTCGCGTCCCGCTGCAGGCTAATTAAGCTATAAAAGTAGTGACCGCCTCTCGCTCGGTCTAAGGCGGCGGCACGTGAAATACGGAGAGGTCACGAAAAAACAAAAAACAGACGTTTGATTCTTGTTTTTTT
>NIUQ01005484.1:0-10768 GCA_002796945.1 Plectus sambesii
TTTCCGTTGCGCACTGCTCTGAGTGCTGATGGCCAAAAATCGGTTCTATGTTGCCTCGGTGATGGGAAAACAAAATTGTTCAAACTGGATGCTTACTACAGTAGTATAGGAAGGGTCCCAGTTGAGACCTCTGACGTCAGCAGCAGCAAAATTACCGGTTTAATTACCCACGGAACAGAATCTCTAAGTTTATTTCTAAACGATCCACTTCCGAGCTGATTACCCACGGAACAGAATCTCTAAGTTTATTTCTAAACGACCCACTTGCGAGCAACAAAATAATTCCCCCCAATCGTTCAGTTTAATGCGAACTGTTACGATGCCGTTGCCACTTCCGCACAATTGTCAGCAATTGTCACACTACGCGCTTACGCACTTACCAGGCGCTACACAGCGCCACTCCATAAATCAACCGACCCCGCTTCACCAGCCACCACACCCATCCTCATCGCTCTGCTACTGACCGACAAATGTTCGCCCGCTTTTTGCTACCCCATTTCCGTGCTCGTAAACGCAAATCTGAGATGCCAGACACTCCTCTACCAACCGGCTACAAACGTGCACTTTAAGTTCAAACATTTGCCGCCCTATAGCTAAACGATCGGCGCGCGTACGCGAAGCTATTTTCACCAGCGAAGTGTCCCTCTGTTAACAACTGGTTGCGAGTAAGAAATTTACGTTCGATAAATGGGCGCCGCCTGTTTGCTTGCTGATCCGTGTGAGCATACGCCAAGTATTTATCAAGCATTTAGCCCTTCAATGACCGGAAAGAAGCGAGCGATTTGCGTCTGACATATGAATGCTAATTCTTGGGTAATCTGCATCACGCCAGAGATTTTGAGAGGCGTACGACTCGTTGTTTATAAGATCTAGGTTGTGCTGCTAATAGGATTACTGTTTCAATGGCGTCTGCTCGCGCTCCCGAACTTGTTGGTATGCTTGCTACTTTTAAAAAAACGGTTGAAGGTAGTCTAAATTCAATTAAATCGAACTTGGCTGAAGATCTGACAAAGATTTCGTTATGTCTCGAAGCTAGCAAAATTTCTCTAAAAAAGCTTAAGAACGAGCAGGCGTATGTAGAGTTTGTCGAGGCAACGTACAGTGTTCGAAAGTTTACTTCAATTCTACAATGTCTAATTGGACACATCGAACAAGAAGTCAAAAGATCCATCGCCAACAACACACATGCCATTAAAATGCTCGGCGGCTTGGAAGAGGTAAGCTCAACGTTTCCCTTGTTGACCTGCTAAGAAAATAGATTCCAGACTGAAGAAACGACAAGCGCTGGTGGGCTATACGACTATATCTTGAAAGCAGCAAACGATTCGGACGGGCGACCAGGAGCAGTCGTCACCCCCCAAGCCGAAGTGGCCCGTTCGCACGCTCTGCATGGTCAACAGTTTCACCAAATGTCCTATAATAAGCAGCAGCATCAGTAGTTGAGATAGTTATTTATAATTTAGAAATCAAATTGGAACTGGAGAAGTAGAGGTAGATGATGAAGATGATGACGAAGAGAGGAAAGGTAGTGCATTAGAAGACAAGGTGGTGCAAGAGGACGAGAATGAGGAACCTCTGGAAAAACCTAGTACAAGCAATCGAAATCAAGTTTCGTCTATTTCGCTTAAACAAGAAATCGAAGATGTGATTGCTGAACATCCGGAACTAGTTTCAACAGGGTTAAAAAAATCAAAGAAAAAAGTTAGAGTGTACACACTTAGGTTAGATAGTAGTAGTAATGGAACAACTATTGTAAAATATTTGAGAGAAATCTATCCGTTCTTGCCTGATGGCAGAAAGCGATTTTATATTAGGCTTGGCAGCTTGCTGCTACGTAGAAGACCTCTAACGGGTCACTATTATGTAAGCTTATTTTATGCTAGTTGGAATAGCGAGATTATCAATTTTTGGTGTTCAAATGTAGAGCACCTGGAGAGAGCCTGTTCTAGACTCGAGGGGTTAGATTTGAGTGATTATTCAATCGATAATGAAATGGTAGATTTCGAAGAATCGCACACTGTGTATTTGCAACCTGCATATGCTGAAATCCGCTGTTATACTTATAAACGTCGACCAGCATTAAAATAATAAACGTTGACCAGCAATTGAAAAAAAATAGTTATACTTATGCGTTATGATCTGCACCATATGAAACAATTTACAGGAAAAAGAAGTGTTCGAAATTTCATCACCGCACGGCAAGGAGAGGTACCGGCGCATCTGTCACTGTACTGTTGTATATATGTCGCTCTAAACATAGAAAAAGTTATACGTGCCAAAGTTACTACCGCGTTTAGTAAGGCAAAACAGTTCTACTTTGCGAAATAGTAGTGGGGGATTAGATTTGCCCCAAATCATCAACCCACATGAGGATCAAAGAATATTACAAAACGATAGCCAGCTATTTCTCGGTTTTGCTTTGTATATTAAGAAAAGCCGAACAGCATCTATTTACCGATATTTGTAGTCTAACTATATTTCAAGAAGCGCGCATGCTGTTATTTTAAGACATGCTTTCTGGATGTGGGCGGATTCCACACCGCAACCTCTGAATTTACACGTTACATTTAAAATCTGATTAGCGCGTACTAGAACCTCTATGATTAACGTAATTTCAATAAACACTTAGAAGTGACATGTTTGAACGCGTTGGGCAAGTTGAGTCTCCGCCATCTAGTGGTATGCCTAGTAACCGTACACTGCGCCTTGTTTCGTCTCTCATAGGAACGTTATTGCACGGATGAACAATCCATGTATCAAAGTATAACAATTGTCTGCGTATATGTCACTGACATATATATATATATATATTCAACAATCACCTTACAAGCAAGCGTTCTCACAGCAACGCCGGGGGTGTTTACATATGGCATACAGCTAGAGATTACATGCAATGCACAATAGTAAACTAATGAACGCAAAACGTATGACACACCATCGATGTTATGCGTTTCAACATCTACACATTCGTTTTCTATGCTCTCTTGAAGCTGATGCTTGCGAATGCGCGGCGTCGACGAACCCAAACCTTGCTTGCCGCGTGCACTCTCATCGTAGACACAGCGATGCTCAGATCGGCCCTACTCGATGTGGCTGATCAATTGCACATTCAGTTGGCAGATGGCCTCACCTAAGCATCATGATATATAGAGGGCCTTAGGGCTGCCACCGGACTGTCTGTTTGGGATTTACTCGCAATGAATGTTTAACACCAGCACTGGAATTAAACTTTGCAAAAGCATTTTTCTTGTTTGGCTGAAGGGCTGCTGCTGCGCCAGCTGTAATATTTTTGGGCGGGCGGCCTCTTGGGCGTTTATATTCTGTTGCACTCTTTGATGAAGGTTGTGAAAGATGAATTTGGGACCACGCCTCGTTTGGTTGCTCATCAAATTTCATCGCGTCAGAAGGTACGTGCGCTGTATCACTAATCTGTTCGGGATCTGCTTTAACAATGGTGTCATTTTCAACAGGCGTCAGGGCAGCTGTTGACGGCGTCTCCTCATAATGTGAGGAGCTGAGAAGATCTATGTTATGTGCAGCAGATTTTCCAGATTCTCGCATGCGAGGAGAAATTGATGAGGGTGATGCTAGAAAGGAATCTAGCGCTTGTGTCTGAGACTCTTGAGGAACACCACCGACAATAATTCTTGGAAAAGAACCGGGTTGAGCGACCGCTGCATCTACAGCTGTTGAGGGGAGAGTCGGTTTCACAACAGCTGACGTCGCGGAGGCAGTACCATCCTGCATGACGCTGACATATTTCTCTTGCGCCTGACGAAGCCGATAGAGCAAATCGGCGATAATTTCCTTTCTTTTCGATAACGGCAATTTTTGCATTTGTCCGCTTTGAAGTTCACTTTCAGCACTAATTAATGCACTAATCGCAGGGTTATCGGTCAATTCGAGCCGTCGTTTATACTGTTGCAATAGGTGCTCGGGAATAACATACATTTTCTTCCTTGAAGCCATTTCTTCAGAACTAACAATCGCCACACGCCTCTTTGACCAAAACGACTAAGCTTTCGTAAATTATTGGCAAAACTGAAGCATATGACTTTAGACGCTTCCGCTTTTCTTTCAGGCTATTTGACGTACTTTCCAAATAATAAAAAAGCCTTCGATAGCGCCTAATTGCGTCGACTTGTTCTTTTGTTGGATTGAAATTACCATACAGAATATTGGTAGCACAAATAACCAAGCATATAATAACAGAGGATGAGCACTTTTCTAGTTCCAGACGACGCTCTGCCACTGTTGTCTTTTTATCACACAGAAGCAAACAAAAGTGAACAAAGTTCTCTTTTATACACGCTGGTAAATTTTCAGGTAGTTTCTTCTCTAGAAATTCCATCAGACGCTATGAATCTGGCAACTTTCACCATCCAGTATTCCGGTTCGAAGTCGAAATTTTGTTTTCGTAAGCGGGTGAAGATCAATTAGCATATAACGACAACCTTCGGCTCTCGCTTCTTGCAAAATCTCATACAGCCTGTTCTTCGGCGCACCAGGAAAGCAGCACCTTGAGACGTAAGGGAGAACGCTATTGATCGTGCTGCAGTTAAATACCAGTAAATACTGACAGTTTTGTTTAATTATTCGCAAAAATGGAGATTCATAGAGTGAATGCAGAATTAAGACACATAAAATGCGCCTGAAATATACTTAATTATCCCTTTTAATTATTTATTTAATAAATTATTACCGATGGTGACAGAAAGTTGTTGCCAATTTAATTAGCATATTTGATGTCTGTTTATTATTGAATGCGTCATTTGCAACATCATCGAAGATTAAAATCGAATCTCCACCAGATTCGTACGGCCACATCTTTTTGTCCAAAATTCTTTCAGTTGGAATTTCGCTATCGAATAACTCAACTTGCACGCCCGGCCCCACGCTCTCCACTATTTTATCATAAATTTTTTGATGTTCCGAATAGACAATAACTAATTTCTTCAAATTTAGATCAGGAATTAGGTCGCTCCTTTGCTCAATAATTTTTTGTATGGTCGTTGTCTTTCCTTGTCCAGTTCCTCCCGCCACCAGAACGAATGATGCAGGGCGTATTCCATAGCATTCAATTTCTTCAAGCATTTTTACTTCGGCACTGTTTAAACCAAGACAGAATCAGCAAATCGTTTGCACAACAATCACGAGAAAACTTCGATTCTATATCTACTAAGCTATAACCTCGGGACAGTTGAACAGCAAAGAGCACAACGTAAAGGGCGCAGACTGTGCTACGATCACTTTGCAATTTATATTTAAGCATTTCGGCGACTTTCAGTTCAGGTATTCCAAAANGAACAGCAAAGAGCACAACGTAAAGGGCGCAGACTGTGCTACGATCACTTTGCAATTTATATTTAAGCATTTCGGCGACTTTCAGTTCAGGTATTCCATAATGTTTGGGACTTTTACACAACGAATCCATAAAAACTATTTTATCACCGAAATAAATTAAAAACCAATGCCCTCCCTTTTGAAAAGAAGTTTGAGAATTAACAACTAAAATTGTTCCTCTCGGGTACAAATAGAAGCTACCGGAAATGAATAATCTTTTCAACTGATCTATTGCAATTATTTCGATTATAGTGTTCCTAACATTATTCGAAAGAATTCTAAGAATCGTTTGTCCGTCCATATTCTTCAGGAAGGACAGCCGGGTATGTAGTCCAACGAAACGTTCCGCAAATAGTCGATACCAACGGTGTTCTGGTAGAAGCACATGTAATACAAATTAATAGCCTAAAACATATATACAATATTTTGTTTATAAAGCGTATTTACTTACCTCCGTTGTAGGTGACTTTAATCGGAAATGCGCGGTCAACGATCCTGTTGGTCGCGAATTAGTAACATCGGGGTTGTATGGATGCGGATCACATTTGAATGGATAGATGGTTCCTTTTATATGAGCATAATTAAATTAATGTATATTTGTGTAAATAATATTTATTACCTCCATCCTTGAACCGCTGATAAGTATAACCATTTGCAGAAGCATTTCTATATAGGTTTTGACAAGTGCGCTGAAACTCGTCATACAATTCAATTGTGGAGCTTCTGTCGAAATCGATGTCAAATTTCGCAGGAGGAATTTCTTGATTTTCAAATTTAAGGAAAGCTTCCGTCACATTCAAATCTGTAATGTTATTAAATTAATAAATACTTATAACAAACTTTAATTTTATTTACGCATGAAATTAAATGGGTTTCGCTCGTAATCGGTTATAGTCGTACTAGCTGCCGTGCAAAACATGCACAGAACGGTGATTGGACGAACACCATCCAGCAACTTTACATTGATATGCGTTGCACCGGACGGAATTTGTAGAGGGCCCAAGCATATCGCGCGTAGAAACTGGAATAAACATGAAAGTGAGAATATAGTTAGTTAAGAATCTAACCTGATATCTCGCCATTGCTCCAGCAGCCAGTCGTGCATTTATAGCAAGATAGAGTTCATTAGATAAATGGTATCGAGTGACACAAACAAATAATTTCTCAAACATTAATTTTGGTTGAACATCGGTTTTTTTCTTACAAAGCAAACGAAGAGTGTCAGGATTGTGGTTCAGCAAAATTTCCATGCTAACACCGGGTAAACATAGTTTTTTAGTTTTATTTAAAGAGAAAGGTATTTTAGAGTATGTGTATATTACTTTTTCGTTGGCTACATAATATAATTTGTCATTAAAAGCAGAATTCTTGGAGGTGCCAGTGTTAACTTGTGTTACTGTATCGTAATTCTTAGGGGTATCTTCATACCAAAAAGTGGTACGAGAATGGATATTATCTTTTGCCTGTTGAGTTAGCCCCAACTGATTTTCTAGATAGGCATTGAAATGAAAATTGCCTTCAATTCCATCAATAACTGTGTTATTCAGTTTCAAAATACTCGACTGAAACGCCGTCAGCGGTATTCCACAGATGGGTGCCGTATGCCAAAAATCTTTTTCTGTTTTTTCGGGGGTAGCGGGTTGGCTTGTGGAAGCGTCAGCTTTTATTGCGGGGGCTGTACGAGTAGTGGCAGTATCTGTTATACGCCACTGAGCACCCAGAAAAAATTCAAGGCTCGTAAATGCGGAATTGGCGCTGGGAATTGAGAAGCGAATAGTACCAGGATACGTTTGCGCAAAGCCTAAATTGAAGTCCTCAAAAATTTCCCATAAATTATAAAGTTAACTAACCGGGTTCAGGATAAACTTTCAGTTTTTCAATTGCAACGACTTGATAGAGAGAGGCAAGCTCGCTAAACACATCAATTGATTCTAGCGTGATCATTTTTCGAAAATTGTGACTGGTCCTGCTCTTTTGCAAATCTTGGTTCCCTTTTCTGAAGTTTGAGTTGTTGACGACTTCTTTTCTTTACAGCAATTGTTTTTATTTTGCGGTTTCGAGGGAGAGTCCTTTAGCTGTTGAGTTTTTTTCGTCTTCTTTGAGATGGTCCCGCTAGTTGTTGGTGAGTGCTTCTTTGATGAGGAAGTTACACCTTTCTTAACAATTGTACCTTCTACAGATTGAGAGCTACCCCCGCGCAACCTTAACGCACTTTTTTGCGCCGCGACAGAGGACCTAAGGCGACAGGATGTTACATTTTAGCAATATTCTATCAAACACACTTGACGATTTCGTCCTGTAAATTAACTAGAGATTGTTGTCCTTCACGGCGAACGTAACTTGATAACCAAGCGGGAGCTGTCTTTACTCTGTTAACGTCAGATTCGACAATAGACATTCTTCAAATTTCTAAAGTAACAGCTCAGAGAAACGCAAGAGGGATTCTTCGTATATGAAACGTTGCCATAAGCTCACTAAATCCATTAAACAGAAACGGGTCACCATTAGTATACGCAAATTTCAAAGTTATTGTTTTCAGTTGACTAGCAACAATTGGTGTATAAGAAACAGTGAAAATGGGAACAGTGACCTGCTCACTACCGCTCAATGACATATCAACGTTACAACTCAGCAGAACGCCTGCAATAACATCACCTATAATTTCATTTTCAACAAAATCACATGTTATTACTAAATGACAATATTTGCTCTTTGTCGCATTGTGAGAGGGCACAGACAGAGCAATTACACCAATCTCAAAGTCGTTAGTTTTTAAACTAATGCTACTCGGTAACTCCCAGAGAAATTCGCCCGGACGAATTTCTTGCGCTTTTGATGAGAGAAACGTTATATGCCAATCAATTCGATTGTTCGCTGTCATCTGTTTCTACTTCTTTTAGATAGGGTTCTGCAAAAGAACCTTTCAATCGAACCCCATTATCAGATTTTAAAGTGTAGCGATATTGGAGGTCTTCTTCCATAATATCTTCAACTTTGAAAATTTCGGGATAGAAATTTGGAGTATGACTTTTCATAAACTTCCTACTGTCACCGGTCTTCATTATCCTTACCAAAGTACCTTTAGCAAACTTAGGAAATATCGATTTTGAATTACCACTTAAAACATTATATCTACGGCTTTGTCTAAATGCTAAAATATCGCCGCGTTTATTCCATTCGCGCGCCTCAGCCGGGTTCATATTGATTGAGAAGTGAAATGTTGAATTATAAATATCAATGGCAGCAGTTAAGGCGTCATCAATCCTATTTTCGGTCATTTTTTCCATTAAAATCTTTGCAATGTTTCGGCGCAAAGTTTTTATAAGCCTTTCGGGACCACTCGTTTTAGATTCAGCTTGAAAATTGGTTTTTATGTGCTTAATTTTGTTCTCTAACAGAAATTCCGTAAATAATGAAGAAAATTCTGAACCATTATCTGTTAAAACACTCAAAGGACCAATACCAGCTTGTGCTATAGCGCTTTTAAAATGTTCGAGGGTCCCTGATGCGCTTAACAGAACCGAAGAAAAACCATAGGCAAATTTAGAAAAGTAATCCATAATTATGGTAGCGTATTTTTTCTTCGAGAAGGTCCCTTTAGGCAGATACATTGTATCGATTAGCCACAACTGATTTGGTTCTGAGACATCGAACCAGCGATGGCGGGGTTTTGATTGCCGTTTGCGGCTCTCAACAAACAAATTGTAACTTTTCTGTTGATTGAGAAATTCTTGCGCTTTCGATAAAGTAAGGGAAGGTAGAGCATGACGCGCCGCTTTTAAAAGCTTAGATGGGGAACCCGTTACTGCGCCGGGTCCTATGTTACGATAAAACCGCGATAATACCAGATTTTCGTTCTTAGTTAGAGGAGACATTTGAGATCTACTCACCAGTCAAAGTAGTTGGCAAACAGCAGAAGCATTTGGCTTTGATACAATTGTCGATGCTGGCTTTATTTTATAGTGTTCTCTTCAGGCAGTCNTTGAGATCTACTCACCAGTCAAAGTAGTTGGCAAACAGCAGAAGCATTTGGCTTTGATACAATTGTCGATGCTGGCTTTATTTTATAGTGTTCTCTTCAGACCATTAAAAAATTAAAAAATTTTAAAATTAATTAACTTAAACATTTTTCTGTTAAATAACATTTATTTGTTGGTTTATTTATTATATACATTTATATTATATAATTGATAGAGTCATACGTAATGAAGGCGCCGTTCGTCCGCGAATAGACTCACATCAGATCATTAGGTATAATGTTTTTATTGTAGGTGGTTAACCATGTAGTCAGACGGTTGGGCTGCGGCCTATAAGTTAAAAAATATTGACCCAGATCTTAAATTGTTTGAAGCGGAGTAGTGGTTGTATTGCGTCACATCGGTGTTATGTGCGCAACTAACCAAGTATGATTTCTCAACCAACGTTGAGTAGTATAAACAACATGCAGCGAGAATCGACTATAAATCTTTTCACCGCTCCCTCGGTCTCTGTTTTAACACAGATCGAACGAGCTTTGGGCAAACGTGCGCGCGTGATCATCGAGGTGGTCTGCGTTGTTCTGGTAAGTTCTGTTTACAACGTTAGTATATATCTCTGAAGTTTTAGCTAATTACTGCAATCATATTTCACCATTCAAACAAGTCAAGTACGGTAGAGAAACGACAAGTTGTGGGGCGTGATCAGTTAGCAGCCGTGTGTTCCTACATCGACAAAGAGTTCAGCAGTGGATACTATTACATGGGGATTGGACTAGTTAATACCACATCACCCTTTCATTCGGAATTGATACAACTAGGGGATGGATGCGTTGTAAATGTGACTATTAAAAGATCAGAACGTAGGTTGTTTGCTGTAGATTTTGGTCGATGTTTTGCATCGGAACAATAGAACTTTGTATATACATTGCTTATATCAGGCATGTATAATGTTAGTTGCAATTGAATTATAGTAGCATAGTAGAGCAATGATTGTGTTCCGTTACTATTGCTGATGTATAATAAAAGTACTTTCTTCAAGGATTTCTTCACCTCCCACTAGCGCAAAGTGATGAGACAATTGAGAGCTAGTTACGATTTGACACTGGCATCTCAGATTTGCGTTTACAAGCACGGAAATGGGGTAGCAAAAAGCGGGCGAACATTTGTCGGTCAGCAACAGAGCGATGAGGGTGGGTGTGGTGGCGGGTGAATGGAGGAGCGGGGTCGGTTGATTTATGGAGTGGCGCTGTGTAGCGCCTGGTAAGTGCGTAAGCGCGTAGTGTGACAATTGCTAACAATTGTGCGGAAGTGGCAAAGGCGTCGTAACAGTTCGCATTAAACTGAACGATTGGGGGGAATTATTTTGTTGCTCGCAAGTGGGTCGTTTAGAAATAAACTTAGAGATTCTGTTCCGTGGGTAATCAGCTCGGAAGTGGATCGTTTAGAAA